>JABFQM010000787.1:0-28727 GCA_022816865.1 Zelostemma sp. ZL-2020
AAAAGTCTCGTAGCCGTGCGAGAAATTGTTAACCCAACTTTTTCGTCATCGTCTGTAAAAAGGGCGATTTTACACACGCTCAACAGACATGAAAAATGGCGGTTTTCGTGCATGTGTTACAAAAAGTTACATTTAATTTCGGATTTCTGATCGAATTAATTGCAGTGCGAATCTACCTAACCCTGGCTAAAATGCCAGATCCGGGTAACAAGCTGCTAAAGCGGCAAAAAAAATAATCCGTGGTTATAACGTCGTATAAAAATTCAAATAATTTTATGGTTAAAATGTCGTCGCCGTATTCGCCGCGTCAGAAGTGGAGCTATTATTAACTATGTGTCCTATGTCACAATACCTATCTATTATTGCGCGATACTAGTCCGCGGGTCTTAGATCGGAGACCGAGAACTTCATCTTTGGGTACAACCCCCGGGAGTCGTGCCGTGTCTGAGACAGTACGATTACCGGCACTACGTGCCGGTTATGCAAACGACATCCCGAGACTGCGATGCACGTATTCGCACGTGCCCGGTTTTGGCGGTTTTGGCGTATACTACCCCCTTGCAGCACCCTGAAAGGGTGGATAGGGCCCCAGTTCTGCCTTACGCTTCTGGGAACAGAGACTCGGTCGTCGGGAAAACGAAGGACGGCGGATTTACCAGGCCACCCGGCAGATTCGCACGAATAAATTGGATATTGTCCCCCCGAACGTAAAGAGGCGACAAGCATACACGTAGTAATTGAGTTTTCGACTCCCGCCAAGAGCAATATACGAGCGATGGAAGAGGACAAACGGATCAGGTTTGATGAAGGAGACCCATCAGACATAACATCGCGAATACTTCGTGATCTCGAGGTCCTTGAAAGTTGTCTTTTGTCATAATATCCATCATAACAATTTTTATGTAACAATGGTTATAATTATAGTAATCACAATAGGTTCGGAACAGAAGAATGAGACAGTCAAGAGTTGCAAAATGAAATAATAGAGTACGAATTGTATTCTTACATTTCTTCCCTTTAAATAACTTGAATTTCATTAACCTGCAGCGTCAGCATAACAACGTTAATCGCATTTTAATGACGAACATTACTTTCACGCAGTACAACGAATCTCTGCGAATTTAAAATGTACACCAACCTAATTCGTAACAGCTTTGGTAAGTTAAATCCGCGTGGTAGGAGAAGCGAACGCTCTCCTCGGATTTATACAGAAGCAGTAATTTAACGAGCACTCATGCAACTATGAAACGTCAAGGAGTTCCGCACTGTAACCACAATTTAATGAATAAAGCCAGCATTGTTATCTACTGTTCTGGGTTATTTCATTACCGAGGTCAAAAGTGCTTTTTTCAGAGTTTTTTCAATTAAAATTTTTCGTTCGTGCACTTTTCACGTTCTCTTCTTTTTGGGGCGAACACCTTAATTATGAGCTCTCTTGTAGGTCCTTTTTTGAAACACATACATATGTATTTGGGTAGTGGATAAAAGAAATTTGGCAGAAATATCCATAGAAACTTTTCCATTTTAGTAGAAATCAATTACAGCTAACTCGGTTTTGTTTTCTATTACAAAATGGAAAGTAACAAAATTTATGCGTTACAATTTTTGGCTAATAATGAAATTAGGGTAGAAAAAATTCTTAATAAATTAGGAACAAAAAAGACTTGTACAACTGAGAGAAAGTGTAATTCATAACGGAAGAGAACTTTCGAGATGATAACGGAAATTCTAATTTTTCTTGAATAAATGAGTCTCGAAGATTTTCAATTTTTCCTCCACTCAAATGTTCTTTTTCTTTGTACTCGGAGAAATTGTTCGAAGCTACGCTATTTGAACATATTTCGTGAGAAAGGTTAACTATGATGTACGTTCATTAGCACATTATCTATGACTCTCGGTGAACTGCTTTTTGTCTTGATTATTACAAGATTCCTTCCTTCCTTCCTTCAGCGTGGCTTTTTTAATCTTGATTCTTCCTGGCAAAGACTTGAAGCTTCTTTATTTTTTACCTTTATCTTTATGCCGAGACATGCACCGCTGCATGCGCTAACTATGCTCGAGAATTTACCTTTTCTGAACCTTTTTATAACCACCCCCCCTCCTTATCCAACAGAGCTCGAGTCACGATCCACGCCACGGTTAAGCAATGACTCGATACTTCGATCTTGAAATTCAAGTCAGGAATTGTGCAGCGGGGAAAATATTAGGCGGCTTCCAGAATTTAAACACCGATACTTTAGATCGTCTTTTTCTTAACTCTTCGCCTCCGCGACTCTTTGTACATAATTTCAATATTATATCAATCAACTGGATAAATATTAATTCGTCGCGTTGTTGGAAAAGTTTCACATTTTTGCTAGATTACTTGAATACCTGGCGAATGAAAACGAATCAGAAGATGAAAAAATGAGAAAGTAGTTTGCGCGTTGTGTTAGTGAACAATAATGCTACAAACGAACGAAAACGTGACTTGCTTCATTTCTCCAGGACACGGCACAACAAATAGTGGCATTTTGAAGTTTTCATGAAATTTCCCGTCGGGAGAGAGTAATCATATATAGATATGGTTCGTTTCGGAAGAGACACGTAGTCTGTTCTGATGGAAAATGTTACTGGGACATGAAGAAGAAGAAGAAAGGAGATCTATGTAAAATACACTTCACGGGCCGCGGCGGCATGCGATGCCAACGTCCGTTTTATGTATCCTGAATGCCTTCGATCCTGTAAAATATCGAGCGACTTATATCATACGTGCGCCATCACGGCTTGAGTGTAGACTCGAATATTCGTGGCTGCATATAGACAGTGCCCGGGAATTACGTAAGAAATAATGGGATTCAGGTTACTCGTCTGCGAAATTCTCGAGTTTGCCGAAGTGAATGCACCTCAGTTTCTGAATACATTTCGAATTTCGATGCTCTTCTCGCTCTGTTTTCTTACACAATAATCATCGTAATGCGAAGGAATAAATTCATACGCTCGGAAAAAGTCGATCGCGCAACCAGATAAAAGGAAATGTAATTTTATTGCACTTTCTTACGCTGAAAAAATCACCCTCGACGTATCCTCGGAGTACGAATTTTTTCCCAGTTTTTACCGCGATTTTTCGATCCATTTCATTACCTAATTTATAAAGCGAATCTTACGTTTTATTGTGTCACTTTCAAATGGAATTAGAGTGCAAGTTCTTCAAAAGTATTCCAGTCTGATTATTATCAGTTCATTCGCCAAGAGTTTCCTTCGTTTCATAAGATTTTGATCTTATGTTTTAATTAGATCATGTAGAACTCGGAACCAATTTTTTTTCAATCATAATCATTGAAAGTTTAACGTCGAATGTTGATTTCTGAACGGAATGTCTCGTACCATTTAGAGTTTCTCATTAAAAAAAAAAACGCAATACGACTCGGCACTGTACTTAAAAATATTACCGCGATATGACATATATCTTGTAGACGTCTCACGGAAGAATTCTGACTGCGTAATGTTTTCCTACAAACTTGAATACCGTAACATTTTTAAAAGTATACATGTAATGCTTTTTTTCCATAAAAATTAATTATTGAGAGCTAAAAATATGCGCATTACTTAACTCTACAACTCGGTGAAAAATGCTACGCTATATATTTTTCTTCGTCCAATCCGAAGCTTGTCGCATGATGGTTAGTAATTTCGTGGCGAGTTTCCGATTAACTCACTGAACTATTTTCTAAGTAAAGCGTAGTAACAATTTTTCAATCCTTTTCCCTCGCTTTTATCTCGAGATCGACTCAACGCGATGAATATTTATAAAATCAAGTCACCTACGTCATAATCCTACGTCCAAAGCATTCCAATTCGATTGTTTTTCCGTCACACTTTTCGCTTGAGTTGAAGTAATCCGGCCGCTAAATGCAAGAGTGAATAGGAAAAAAATATTTATACTGCAACATAATTAATTATACAAAAATGCTCGCCACGAAAAACAGGAAATTTGTATAGTCTTTTCCAGTGGAAAATTATCATTTCTTAGCTGATTTGCATGTTCGGCCATATGTATTGTTCACGGGAAAATTTGCAACAAGGTTGCCGTGGCGCTTTAAAAAATATTTATTTGCAAAAAAGATACATGCATTTGTTCAAAGAATTTTTGACCGACTTACTTAACAAATGCATGTATCTTTTTTGTAAATAAATATGTTCTCAAAGCGTTAAGTTGCTGCAAGTTGTTCCGTGAACAATATAAATGACCGGACATGCAAATTAGCTGAGAATTTTTGTATAATTTTTTACTCGCGTACTTGTTTTCGTGAAGAGGAAGATATTGTTCAATAAATTATGCTGGCATATTAGATGAGATTTATGATGTTGCATTTGGCGGCTGGACTACTTTAATAATTGAAGAAAAAGAATAGCGTTGCATATAACTTATCGCCAGATGTCACAATTTTTGTTTAGACTTGAACTAAAATCAAGTGTGCATTTGAATACGCCTCGTCGCGTGCAGAACGGTAGTTTAGGTAGAGCTCGATTGGCATAACTTCGCTGCAAACACCCTTCGGCCCTTTCTTCCTGTACACAATTCCAAGATACACTATACTTAAAAAAGAGATTTAACGTTTTCACTCGGTTAAGCCGATGATTGTTACGATTGTTCTCCGAGCTCTGCATTTTTTCAACGCAAGCTCAAATCCTAATCGTCGGAATTTCTACCCGCGTACTTGATATTGGAAAGAATCGAATTCTTCCAAATATATTCTCGTAGAAAATCTCTCTTGGGACAAAGTGCAGTGTTCAATATTTCTCACTAAATCTTCAATTTCCTGAGCTCGGCTCATATCAAGCGGGAAGCACTTCCGACGATTACTCGGCGTTACCCTTTATGCGTCTTTCGGCCAGAGCTCGTGCAAATTTTCAGCATTGTTCTCCGAGTGTGTAATCGTGGCTATAACCACGAGATGAGAACAAAAAGTCGAAAAAGTGTCGCCACGTTTAATCCACGGCGTCACATTGTTCACGTCGTAATGAACTTGGCTTTGCTTGTGTTCTTTCCTCCGCCTTCTGGCTTTATTAATCAAAGGAATTCGCGCCACGTACCGTACGCACGGGGGGGGGGGAGAGAGGGGACAAGGTTGCAAAAATTTGCGTGATCAAAGCTTCTGATAATTCTCAACCTTCCAGCAAATAATCCAGTCGGCATTTTTGCATTTTAGCATGGTTCGCATATTTTTTCAATTCCATCGAAAACGGAACCAAAAAAAAGAAGGGCGCACGAAAATTCTCCGCTCCCGTCATTCGTGACATTGTTTTATTCGGAAGGGTAATATATACGGCAGTGAAATTTTGCTCAGATTTCCGAATCATCCGGGAGAGAAGTATAAATAAAAGGGCACGTAAATTTGCCATCTCTGCCGATTCCTCAACATAGTCTCTCTACAGTCAACGGTGAGAAAAGAAGTAGCGAACGAGTATCGCGGAAGTGAATCTTTCTTGAGCTCGCAAATGTCGTATTACGGTTACAAGTCACGCCCTTTTCTTTCTTGGCAAATGGAAACTTTCGATTCCGAGACGCGTTATTTCATATGCTTCTTAAAGACGATGTCGCATCGAACTAAATTCCAAAAAGCGAAAACAATCAAAAGTGTATAAATAATGGAAAGCCTTGGAAGGAATTATGGATTACATCGATTTCCGATAACTTTCTAATGAAAACGTTATGGGCAGTAAAATTCCATGTCGGAAAAAGAAATAGCTTTTTAATGTCTCGCGATTATACGCGCGAGAATGTTTACGAATTCGGTATCGAGAAGTTATTCCGTTCTAGACCCTGAAAAAAGAGAAGTGCAGCACAATGCACGCTCAAATCGCCTAGAAATTCATAAGTTTAGTCTTAAAATAGTCCGGCCGCCAAATGCAATAGAGTGAATTGGAAACAATATTTATCATGCAACATAATTGCTTTTATTTAATATGCCAGCATAATGTATTAGGCAATATCTTCTTCTCTACGAAAAAAAATACGTGATTAAACAAATTATACAAAAATGTTCGTAACAAAAAATTGAAAATTTTTAGTTTTTTCCGGTAAACAATTTTTATTTCCCAGCTAATTTGCATGTTCAGCTATTAATATTGTTCACGGGAAAATTTGCAATAGCTTTTCAGTAAAGCTGTGGAAAATATTTATTTACAAAAAAGGTACATGCATTTGTTTAGTAAGTCGATCAAGAATTCTCTGAAAAAATGCATGTATCTTTTTTGCTAATGAATATAGTTTGTGCAAATTGTTCTGTGGGCAAAAAAATGGCCGGACATGCAAGTTAGCTAAGAAATGAAAATTTTTAACAAGAAAAAACAGTTGAAATTTTCAATTTTTTCTTACAAGCATTTTTGTAGTATAATTTTTTCACTCGCGTATTTTTTTCATGAAGAAGAAGATACTGTTGAATAAATTATGCTGGCTTATTGAATGAAATTAATTATGTTGCATTATGAATATTTTTCCAATTCACTCTTGCATTTGGCGGCCATACTACTTTAATATCCATACTTTCAACTTTCCTTCTTTCTTTCTCTCTTTCCCTCGAGTCCAGGCATTTCGAGTTATAATGAATTTAACAGTTCAATGCAAAAGCTCACGTAAAATCGGGATACGTGGACCCGAAGGAATATAGAAGAAGAAAAGAAATGGGGATGGCGGTAGTGGCGACTCGTGTACCGGATGCTAAGAAAGACTTAACGGGACTTCGATCAGCGAACTTTATGTAGCATTTCGGGAAACTTGCTGAGTTTCCTTACCTTACCGGATCAGAAGTTTCTGCCGATGTTCTACCCGCATGGATGAATGCCCAACTGGAAAATTTCCCTCATTTTGCGCAGAGGAAAGGAAGAGGCTGAGACGTATCAAAGCATTCCGCATCTTCGTAAATACCTTCTTTCCCGATAACGCTGAAAGTGATGAAACATAATTTAATGTTGTATCATTGTTGTCGCTTCAATAATGACGCATCCCAGTTAAATTTTAACGCAAGAATGTGGTCACGAGAGAATTCACACGCGTTCGTGCATTATGCGAAATTTCTGCTTTAATAAGGAAGACACTTGGCTCGTGTAGCGTTCTATGCAAGTGAATAATCGCGGGAGTTATTGCCAAGGCACAAATTAATAAAGTTATTATTAACGCCGCACTTCGCGTAAGAGTATATCGAGTTCAGCGTCAACACGCGTGACACCAATTCTCTTCCAACCTCATCCCTTCCCCGCTGATATTTTTGCTATAACTGCCGTTATTATTCTCTCAGCTTTATGTACATGTACATCACTCAAAAATGTCATGTATAATGGAAAATGTTTCGAGTGAATTTGAATTTTCATTAAAAGCGGAAAGCAATATTTATGCGACAAACTGACTTTTAATCACTTTAAAATGTTCATGACGCGAAACGTAACGATGTAACGATGTAACGAATGCATTTAAAGATTGTTCTTCGAATACAATGACGATCAAGCTTCGCTGCTGTTATCACGGTTTAAAGCTACTTTTCAAAACGATGGTAGCACTCCCGGAGGAGTCGTGATTCACCACTTGTTCCACTCAAAAAATAAAAACGAGCATCCGACAATCCTGGCCTCTTGCGACCATCCTTCGTCCGGTTTGGGCAACCTCCCCTTTTTTTCTCTTCATCTCATCCCATTCGTAAATTGAAACAAACGGGCTTCTGCCTTCGGGCCAACTCTTTTTTCCATTTATACCATTATTTTTACTTATACAATTTTACGATATCGCAACTTCCCTCGAAGAGGACCCGAACGGGTGAAAATTAGAACGGAATTTACGGAATTTACTATGTTACGTACGTATATAATAATCTAACCAATTACTGTTATGTAACTTTATAAAGACGGAGAAATTTTACGTAAATTGTTACGGTTAAAAGTTATTTTTTCCGTAAATAGCGTGAAATAAGAGGAAATGCATGAAATTAAAAAAGCTCGCGAGCGGCATGAATTAAAATTTTGGCATTTTCCGCGTCGCCTTTGAATGGATTCATTTATCTTGCCGACAATACTTTTTTATCTTCCCGAGTCACGGATTTATTGCTATAGAAAATTTATGCATTGCTTTTTCACGTTATTGCCGAGGTATAAACGTTGCAAGAAGCTGCGCGTTGCTGTAATTTTCTTCTTTGTTATGTTCCTTTGTTTCGCGTCGAACGCGAAAAATGACATTTTCCTCATTTTAAAATGTAATATCGGAAAATGTATTAAACGCCGCTTGAACATCAATTAAAGAGGTAACAAACGATTCGCGAGATGGCACTGTCTAACTCGGGAGATGTTTCGTGGTCGACAGCCGTGATAACATAATTAGTTTACACGTTTTTGTTTATGGTCACGGCTTACGCAGCGACGATTCCGAGCAAATTATCGAAAACGCGACGTTACGGAAATACAAGAATAATCACGTGAAGTACAGTTCGCGCAGTTCCGAGTCTGCGTACATAAATTAAATCCCTAGCGCATCATCACTTTCAATTCATATTTCATTAATTTGTAATTTCATCGTCGAATTGAGCAGATGAAACGGGCAATTGTTATTTTATCGCGGTATATTCCTGTATAGAACTCGTTTTATGGCTCTGATCAATGTATCCCAATACCTAACGCCAAAAATAGTTTATAATGCAGCTCATAAATCCAGGTATTGCATTACGGTTTGTTGTTTGACTACGCTTCGATCGCGCGATGGAAGTTGCGCGCGCGAATAAAGCAAGATTACGACAACTACGCCGGAGAATTCAAAATGAGAATGCGGGAAAAATGGTGATCGAAACAAATGTTTGATCACGAGGGGAGCGTTACATTTGCGAGGTAATTTTTCAAGAGGCATCGTTTTTCATACAATTTACAATGTTGCGCTTTTCATCCCGTGAACATTTGATGATGAAAATTTCGAGCAATGACGATTCAACCGTCCAATATTACAAAGTCTTTATCAAATCTGGTTAACCTTTTTTCCCAGTGCCGTAAACGTTTCTGGAGGGAAGGAAGCGAGCAAGCTTTTCCAAGCGGGAGTTTTCCTTCATGCCCCACTCGTTTACTTTACATGTCCCGTGGTCCAAAGATCGACCCTTTTCCACGATACCTGAATGCTCGAGCGTAGTAAGTGCTTTGTGATTTATATTTAAGAGGCATTCTCGTTCTGTCCCTTTGCGCCGTCCTTTCTCATTCGTTTGTATTTACCCTATTTTCATCGAAAACTTTTCTTTCCGGCTCATAAGCCACGCCACATTTTCATGAGTCGACCCGCGTGAAAAAAAATAACCTTGATTACCGCTGAAGGTGAAAAAGAAAGAAAAGAAGAACTATCCTAATAACTCTCGAAAGTAGAAAAGTGGTCAAGTAAATTTATGTGGAACCCTTGGTCCTCTTATCCATAAACTGTTCAGCAAACACAAAAGATAATTTTTCCATAAAAATCCGGAGAATCGTAAGGAGACAAAAGGTGACTCTTTTGATGCGCAATTCCCTCTAGAACGAAAAATATGAAATATTGCCTCGTACCCGTTGCCCGTGACGCGGCAAAGTGCATTGAACGAGATATTAAAATCGAACATTCGAAATACCGCAGCTGACATTTAATTATTTCTGATTTCATTCCCGAGGGACGACGATTGAACTCGCTAAAAACAGGAACTTATTGGTTTGTCCGAATCCGAGATGGCGTAATCTTTGCCCCAAAAAGGAAGGGGGCCAAGAATCGCGAAAAGTAATTTTACGAAATGAGTAAAACATTCGATAACTCATCTCCCCCGTGGCTCTCGTTGTTCTCATTAATATCATCGCCGCAGATGACATCGCACTTTTTAGAATTATTAATTCCCAACTTCCCGACGTTATTACATTTGTTTAATATATTACATTCACTTATTTCACGCTTTCCGTACCAGCTTCATCTCTGCCGCTTGACAGGCTGAAATTTCCTTTAGGATTACTCTGTGACTTGCTTTCAACATATGTACTCGTATGTACAATATTTTCCGGTAGGAGAAGCTTTCGGGATTTCGCTTCAATCAATGCCTTCGCGCTTCCATTAGGCGAAATTTAATAGCGAACACGTTTAACGAGAGCGGAATTATAATTGTCGGTATGACCCAAGTGTAATGATCGAATGCCCTTGCACCTTCGCGTGATTTCCATAGTTGCAGATTCAACTCCATTCCATCCAGCATCCTGATAATCTGCCTGATTGATAAAAGCTATTAATGCATTTGCAACTAATCTTTCAACTAATGCACTAACGCAGAATCGCTAAAATGCTCATACGATGAAGGCGTCAAGACGCGACTTTAGCTTATTGACATGATATCCAATTTATTTTTCGTCCCTCGAACCCGTGACCTTTCTCCCTCTTGAGATTTAAATAGGGGAGAGTGTTGTACCTCGGAAAATTACATTTTTTGATAGAAATATTGCCGTTGATGAAAGTTGATAGATATGTGTGTGAAAGATAATTGTGAATGCACCTTTGTACATAATTTTAAGTTTCTAGCCATAAATTTCTGACTCGCCGGTCGTCATTTCTTACGCTGAAAATCTCAGTATGTTTCCATTTTTTTTTCCAACAAATACGAGTTTTAAAAACTAAAAAAAATATATAAGGTACTGTGTGTTGTTTTCTGGGTCTGTCGGTGTATGAAACAAATATTTGATGACATTTGCTTTTTGTCGAGAAGCTGAGAAAGAAAAAAATATCGTGTGTTGTACCTTGGAACATTCATAGCATTTACCTTAGAATCGCTTAATTGCCTGTAGAAAATCAAACATGGCTAATGTTTAGTACGCGACTTAGTTTTTCGAAAAGCAAAGTGAAAGAGAAGTAAAAGCATTTTATATCGTGTAACCAACGCTTTTCATCACACCCCTAGTTTACTAGTAAATTAGAGTTGTCTTTATAATTATATTAAACATATTTTGAACTCATATGTATAATACATGTTAAATGAATTGTACATGGAAATAATGAATTTTCAATTCAATCGTGAATATTCCAAATTGATTTGATAGGCATTAAAAGATCGATTACATATACTTTGCTTCAATGCAATTCGATGCAAAATTACGCGTTGCTTCCACATGGGTAGAATTGTATTTCATATTGGTCTATCCACACAAGTACGAAGAGTATTCCAAGGTACAACACTCTCCCCTACATTTTGCCTGGAGCGAATGTCTGCAATGGCTTTCACGAAAGAGTATAAATTCTGTGCGATTTAAAACGTGTGATTATAATGAAAAGGAGCGCAGGGTTAAAATATCGAAATCATGGACCGGGTTTTTGCTCCTTCGCTCGTCAGAGACAAGGCGCGCATACACAGTCACTCGGGCACGTAGAGTACGATGTACTATAGTTTGAGAATTGAATTCATTTCGGTTCCGGCAGGGCCATTGCTGATTGCGGCAAAGCCAGTTTCGCTCTAGCTACAGCAGCTGGGCTGAGGCGGCACAGCGACGCATGGGTTGAGTTGACGCGGGGATGTGCGAGACATTTACTTGCCAGTCACGTAATCTTGTATCATTTGCTATGGGTTTCATACCGGCAATAACTCTGCACGGATATGCCCTTTTATTCGACTTGCTCGCTCGCCGCCATTTTTCGATTCACAGCCCGGCCACTCTTGCGGTCCTCGAAATAACGTCTTTTCATCTGTTCGTCTTAATCCCGACTTTTCTCGACACAAGATTCCTTGGCCGTGCCGAATTTTCTCTCGAAAAACTAACGTCCGTGATTTCTTTCGTTCCTTACTCGAGGTTCTAATGGTACGAGTTCTTTCGTTATTCGAAACGCATTTTTCCATATCGATTACGAAATTTATTGCACGTTGGCAACGTCGTGTTTGATAGATGTCAACAACAGGCGTGTGCGAGGTATGCAAGATGATAATTCAAATGTATTACGGCGTTTGCACCAGCCACGCCTGCTTATCGTCGGCAGGCACCCAGGGAAATGAGGGAAAGCCTTGCTTCAATTTTAGGGCTCGATATATTTGGTCAACGAGAACACTGATGCAATTATTTCGGTAACGTAGACAGCTCGAAAACTGATTTCCTCACAAGCTTTTTTCAGAAAAAACAAGAAATTTGGAAGAATAAATCGTATAATAAAGTGTGCATTAATGACAGGGCGAGATTAACTTTGAAAGGCGAATTTGATATTACATAGAAAAAAAAGATTGTTCCATCACCCGGCAATATTCATTTTTCGTCACATTCTTTTTACTCGTTCACGCTTTTTCGATAGTGCGACGAGCACGAATGACAGAACGATGTATCTTGGGCTTTCAACGAATGTAGCGGCGTGGTAATGTACAAGTTTTCACGACACTAAAAGTGCATATTGTTCAAAGGACTTGAAAAAAAAAAGAAGAATCAATTGTGCCATTGTTGTAGAGAAAAAAAAACGGCTCGACGGCATTTATTTTCGAAACGCAATAATGAAGCCTATGAAAAAAAGTGGTTTGTTGCTATCGAGCTTTTTTCCGAAAGTCGTCATTATCAAAATTCCATGCGATCTTATCTCATTTGCGGGATCGTCGCGGTACGTGGATTGAAGGAGGATCGAAGGGGAAAAAACAGAAAAAGATAAAGAGGTATTTTCTTTTCTTGCCTCGTAAGGGCTCGAGGTTCCGCAAGGTGTGCAAAGTGCTCCCTTGACGATCGGCGAAACCGCTCTCGCAATATCACCCCTTTTTATCTAAACGACCGCTGCGAATCTTAAAACTACGAGGATCGCTCCGCTCGAGATCGGTTCATGTTCTCGATTCGCATTCCTTTGCGTTTCTTGCGAACAATAACATCGGGAGGGGAAAAAAGACATCGACGTTTCGAGGTTACGCGTTTAGAGATAGACAAGCGCCTAATAAACTTTTATCGCGCTTCCGTGGCTGCCTTTCGTTAGAGTCTTTCACTGAAATCTCTCGGAAACGTCCCGAATCGCTTTTTAATGTTTATTTATTCGGAAAATGTACAAGTTGTTGATCGCTCTTGCGATGCGAAAAAGGCAAAGAAATACGTAATAATATTGTCATCGCGAGTTGAGAAATGGAAATATTATCTCGAGTACGCGCGCGGTGCTCCGCAAGAAATAAAATTTTATTGAGAAAAACTCGAAGACTCGCCGTTTAAGTTGATTCATGTTGCGTTCCGAGCTCATTTATCATGTCAATGAGATATTTTAAATTTGTTCCACTTTTCTTCCCGGTCGATACTCTCGCCGGTAACGCGGTGTCGCTATTCTTACACTCGATAAATTGTTATTTATCGTATGCACCTATCTTCTTATTCGATTCAGCGACAAATGCCGAAGATCCGCGTCCATTTTGTATTGTATATCTTCTTATTCCGATGAATTTATTATGCTTATCGCAGCAGGTACATACAATTCCAACAAATCGAGTTCGAGGAAAGTTCAGTTTACATCCGATGTTTCAGAAAGTTTGAAACAGCTGATAGATTACTCGTATACTCGAAATAAATTTCACCGAAACCCGAAACAGATACATTTTATCGAAACAAACGTTCTACAGCAAAGTGTCACGAAATTTAAACGAACGAGGAAAGATTTGGACCGCGAATTCTTTCATGTCGTTGCACCGTTCGATAAATGCAATTTCGGTTTGGAATTTAAAACTCATTTTTCTCTCGATTTTTCATTATTCATATTTAACGTGAAAGCGTAATCAAATTTTTATCAACTTGCCGTTTTTGGAATTGAACTGGAACACGTAAAATACGTTTATCGTATAGTCTGGCTTCCAAATGCAAAAGTGATTTGTAAACAATATTTATAATGCAGCATAATTAATTCAATTTAATATGCCAGCATGATTTATTAGACGCTATCTCCTCCTTTACAAAAATAAAATACGCGAGTGGAAAAAATTATACAAATGAACTCGTATCGAAAAATTAAAAATTTTCCGTTTTTTCCGGTGAAAAAATTTATTAGCTAATGTGCCATTATATTTTTTTCAGAACAATTCGCAACAACTTCACCGTGGCGCTTTGAAAAAATATAAATCCGCAAAAAAGATACATTTATTTGTTCAAAGAATTTTTAACCGACTCACTGAACAAAAGCATGCATCTTTTTTGCGAATGAATATTTTTCCAAAGCGCTCATCGTACAGTTGTTGTAAATTGTTCTGTCAACAATACAATTGGCCGAACATGCAAATAAGCTGAGAAATGAAAATGTTTCACTGAAAAAATTGGAAACATTTTCAATTCGTCGTTACGAGCATTTTGGTAAGATAATTGTTTCATTCGTGTAGTTTTTTTCGCGACGAAAAAGATATTGTTCATCAAATCATGCTGGCATATTAAATATAATTAATTATGGTGCATTATAAATATTTTTTCCAATTCACTCATGCATTTTGCGGCCGGAATACTTCAAGTATCCTGGATTAAATTTTTAAGGCATGTCGACTTTTTTTCCAAGGGAATGCGCGCATCGAGATTAGTGGTAGCTAACCAAATACGTTAACGAATCCGCGGATTACCACTGTCTCTTTTACTCGATTAAGAAGACATACGCGAGGGAAGAAAGCAGCGAGGGCTGTTAGAGAGGATATTCTTAATGTAATTGTAGAAAATTCAGGGAAATGAAAGTCTTCCAGTATATCCCTGGTGATTTCTCCTCAGAATGAAGATGAAGCTGAAAAATAAGAGAACTCGGGTTAGCAATTCAACTAGAATGGGATCTTCATTTTTTCTTACCGCCTTCGCTCGATCTTGAAATATTCCATCGATACTCGAACTCGAAAAAGCATTCTTCAGAATACACTTTTCCAAAGCTTGGAATATTCGAAATATTCTTGAAAGTAGATGAAAAGAAAAGAAGCTTTCTTTCTTACAAATTAGTACGCACCTATCAGGCCTTTATCATCGAATAGTTCGCAGTCTTCAAATAATGCGATTACAGTCTTACTTTTCTGTTTAAGAAGTAGAGTATAATCGAACAAAAGCAGCACTCGACTCGAGAATGTTCGAAAAAGAAAATGGAAAAGAAAGTAAAGACTATTACTCGATCAATTTCGCCAATTAAAAGAACATGTGTTGAAGAATATGTTCTTACAGACCGTAAAAATCGTTTGTCTGGTTTTAAGACTGCTCAATCCTTAAACTTTTTTGCCCACTGTTCTTTGGGAGCCTTCGACCTTGGGGAAATCTTGAGCTTTCCATCATCGCTCCGACTAGTATCCGAAAATTCTTATGACTTTCACGTACGATCGGATATTAACTTTTCGTTTGACCGTTTTTCACGTTGTACGTTTGATTAACATGCAGGCCTGATCATGTCTGATCTTGCCAATTCAGAACACGAATTTGTGTCTTATCATTATACTAATTAATAGGGCATTGTAGTAGTTATGTTTGTAGAGTTGAATTTTTACTTATTAGGAATGGTTCCTCAATCGCCGATATATTACAATATTTATTTGTGAACAAATAAATATTGAATTTTTACGTGCGTTCAAAAACTTCGATATACTTTTCTTGTACCCTTGATCGGCCGAAAGTTCAGGTTTTATTGAAAACTTTTTGTTCTCTAACGGCATTGCACGAGAAGCTTTTTCACAATGATATTATCAGATGTCAACAGGAAGAGAGCACCGAATTTCCATATTCTTAAATTCGAATCAGCCTTCTTCTTTGGCAACGGTATGACCTTTGTGCATGAAGAACAATATAACGTAGGCAAAAAGGATGCAAAAAAGACGTTATATTGCCGGATATTAAAAATATTTTCCGCTCGCGATGTTCGGGAGTCGCCTCTTGTCTGCATTTATTTATTTTTATGCAACAAAAAACGTTTCGGCAATGGATGCGTCTACTTTCCTTCTACTTTAACACTTCTCGCATCGAAGTAGAAAACGTGATTGCTGTGATTATTCCCATGTTTGAATATGTACATACTTTTATAAGTAAACGGCTTTGGGAGCAGATTTATAAGACCACGAAAGGACCGTTACAATTTTAATTTTTCTTCGTACTGTCGAGCATTTCGATGCATTATTAAAACGCGTAAAAGCTTCTGAAGGAAACTTTTTTTCTCTCATCACTCGTAAAATAGTATCAAATCCCATTTAAACTTCATTCGACAGATGTAGCCTTGTACCGAAAAGTGCCTCTATCAGCATCTTCCATTTGCGGGACAGACGTATTGATTCGCGGCGACGTCGAATGTGCGCGTAAATTTCCATCGCGACACACTAATAAATATCTTTTTTCAATGCGTGAACCTTGGATTAAATGTGTGCACCGTATTCGAAAGATATCTCTGTTAATCGTATCATCGAGCGGATGAAATGTGTTTTCGAGAGAGAAATCTTTTTTACATACTTCGCAAATAGATCGTCAATTGTCAAATAAATTTTCCTCGATATGAAAATCTGTATCTTCCTGCGGTTTTTCAGACTCACGCTCGATGCAAATTTGTAATTCGATGTCAATTTTATATTGAATTTATTCCGTCAAATAATCCTCTTGTATTTCAATTCCGAAATGCACTTTCAACCGAGTCATATGCACACATTAAATATATTTTTCATGCATTCGTCATTGAAATGCAGCATGTATTCCGCATAACCAATAAACCGATGATAAATCGTCCGATTTTAAAAATGCGCGATATTGTTGTTCCGCATTTTCATCCAACAGTTCTTACGGTTCCAAAGTAATCCATACTACATGAAATTCCCAACTCTTTTACGTGGATAAACGGCACGAGGAGCAAAAAGCACCGTAGATTTCGATGACGATAGGTTTGTATTCTGCGGAAACGATGAATCGAGATTGGATCGACGGAGGATTAAAGTGCGCATGTGAGTGGGATTGGTTTCTTCGGAACATTGCGAGTTGAAAATTATGATGCCGCAAGATGCACACGACGACGGTCCAATGTCTTAGAGGGCTCGGAAGGTTGGTCCTCGTAAAAATGTTATTCGAAGAAGCCGCGATCCAATCGGTTCTTACGTATATTTAATCGAGAACGGTTATTCCTGATGGTGCCCAAGGTGCCTTTGACACTTTGTGCCTGGTTGAGTTTTAAACTGACATACCTACCGAGAGTGTATGAATGCTTGTCACACTAATTGCTAAACTTCTAGCGCATAACAAGATGTTTTATGCGCGCGCTGAATGGAGGCTGTACATTACGGATTGCGCCTGCATAGACAATTAACGTTAAAGTTGTTTGCTGTCTTTATGCAAAGACACAATGCAGCATTCAAGAGCTGGCCGAGTGAAGCTGGCTTTCGAAAACTAATAAGAAAATATGATTAAGCTCGGCTAGAAATTAATTCACCTGGATTTATTTCCTCCGCGAATTAAAATAATCTGTCCAGGCGTTTGTTCGATTAAAATGACAAGAACAAAAAACAGATTTCGATACGAATGCAGACGAAAGGCAACGTAATAATGCACTTTCGAAGAGCAATATATTCCGTTGAATAAAGTAATACATGCAAGAGAGTAAATCGAAAAAAGCCGAACGGAGCAGGTGTAGCGCTAGAGGAATTGACATTTCTTTTCTAGCATAAAAGGGCGGAATATTACCGAGTGGTTGACTTGCTTAGGCTGCATAACAATCCGCGGTAGAAAAATAAGATGTCAGATTTTCAAGTAAAGAGAGCAGTAACATTTGAATATACCTCGCAGTTACGAGTTGGGATGAAATTTTATGAGAAGCGTCCTGTATTAAACTGCAAAGCATTCGTCCTGCACAGGACATTCGATCGAGTCATTTATACCGATTCCCATTCCCCCCCGAGAAAGTGCAAGCTTTACGGGAATTTTATTATCATTTCGCGAATCGCCATGAAATCGTACGGGGAGAGGCAATCGAATCGCAATTCATGTAAGCCGAAGCGTCAAATCTTTTGGCCAAACGTATAATTTTTATCATCGACTAATATACGTTTACGCGCTTACGACAGATCCCTACAAACAGATCGTTTGCAATAAAAGTCCGGGTAAGACGTTACACGTGTCAAAGTCTGCTGGAAATAGGACCTAATGCCGGATCAATCGGAAATGCCGCATCACTCCCCCAATCTTTTCAAACTTGATTTCTTTTACTATCGGGAATGTAGGGAAAAGTAGGATATGTGCTCATTCCGCATGCTACGAAATCTCTCTTTCTCGTTATCGTTTCTCCTTCTTTATGCTTTTCTGCTTTTCTGCTTTTCTGCTTTTCTGCTTTTCCGCTTTTTTGCTTTTTATTCGATTTCCACTGCCGCCGCAACATCGATATTCAACGAGATTAGGGATAACGAAATTTTTCCTTCCACTCTCCCCTTTTAATCTAATATCTTTTACTTAATAGCGACTATTGAACTTGAATGCAAAATCGATAAAGACTCGTTTTTGTCTCGTGCGCTTTATCGTTTTCCTACATAGTTGGAACAAGCAGAGACAAATAGAAGAAAGATGAAACGATCTCACGCGAGGTCTCATCGAAGCGTGTATAAAAATCGTTGATAATAAATGCGTACACCGTAATTGAAATAAATTCAAATAATTGGAAAGACGTACATTGTTGTTGCCTTTTTTCACTACGGCGCCGCGAAAGCCAGAGCCATATCACAGAATATTGCATTCCCGAAACCTTGCACAAAGCTACTGGCCGTATGAACGCGTTTATACATACGCACCAATATTTCACGTTTGGCCGAACCATAGGGAACAAACAAATGCTCCCGGTTTTCACACCGCTGCTCCGAATTCACCCACCATATTTCTTTTTCTTCGGAAACTACCAGTTAGCTCCACAAAAGATGTTTCGCTCTCTCGGGGGGGGGGGGGGGGGGCTATTATTGAAAAACATTAATTCCACTTTGAGTCATTGTTTGCCTCGTGATACAAGTCTTCCCTAGAAATAAATTAGTCGAGAAAAAATGTCACGAAACGGCCTCGCCCCGAGATTATGATTTATGTTAAATTGAAACTCGACCTAAAATCCCGTTCTTGTGTGTCTGAGAATAAATTAACTCGCGAAAAGTCAGGATTTCCTTTCATGTCATTTAACTGGCAAACATTCTTTTTCGGATTATAAAAGTATGAAAAATATCAACCGTCACGAGTCGAGTTTTAATCCTCGTCTACGTAATTCATGCTTTCAGTGAAATATTTGAGGGAAGTGACTCCGTATTTCCGGAAAGCTTCAATCATCCAAGAGGTCGGCTGGGAACTGCAGCGCGGCTTTCTCAGCGCGACACCGCCGCCCCCGAAATCACCTCCACGAGCTGACACGCGTTATCTTCCCCTCCAGCTCTGCAGACTGACAAGGTCGCACCCTTCGCTGGATCCCGGTAAGTCCCTCTTCTTCGATTATCTTTCCGAGATCGCGAATCCCGCTTTCCCGAAAGTTCGACCTGGGAGCGGAACGATAAGGAGCGATAAGGCAAGATTATCGCTTCCATGCACCCGCATTCCATCAATTTCATAATTCCTCCTTCTTCCCCGAACGAACCGAACGAACCGCTAATTACGCAACACAACTAGAGGACAAAATTAATTGCTACTTTCTACGGGTCCGACAAGTTGGATGAGCGAAACGGCGTTAAAGATAATGACTGCACCGATGTAACTTTTTCAATTAATATATTTACCTGCTGGCACGGCATTAAATGAATGCAAAAAACAAACCTTATAGTAAGTCAAGTGCCTCTCGGTAATGGTGAACTTTGCTCCAGTAGTCGCTCGCATTTTTACTAACGAATTAATTACAATCACATTTATGTGAAAATCTAAGAGCGCGGTTATTAAAAATAACGAAAATATTGACGTTGGCGTTTCGTTTTTACTCAGCATTTCATTTAAATTCTATCACATATGAAAGCTGCTCTCGTAAAAAATCTTGCCAAGAGAACTTGAACATTTATTCTGAAAAATCAGTGATCGAGTAAACGAATAGTCAGCCAAAGTTGGGAATGATTCCATGCAGCTCGACGGATTGAAGGGAAAGTAGCGAAATTTTCGGTTCGAAAATTGAGCCAGGATTCGGTGTATCTCTCGTATGATCGTTTTGGCCAATAAAAACGGAATGCCTTGAGGAGTTGTGAGAGGTCGGAAAGGATAATTGGAACTTGCTTTCTCGGGTTTGAAAGTGTCTCCCTTTTGGCCGCCGAGGAGAGTTAATGAAAGTCGAATGGTCTCTTAATTCCGTAAAGCTCCTTTTCTCTTCGGCCTTCTTCTCTCCTTTCCCTTTCTTCCTGCTCAACAGTCCGGTTAGTCCTCGAGTATATATATATATATATACATAGCAGCGAACAAAGGAAAACATGCTTCGAAAATGAGAGCGAGCGAGGAGGAAAGTAGACAAGGAACAAATGAACGTCGAAGAAAATGCGCGCGGAAATGAGAAGATTGCGGGTTCTGTCCCGCAATCGAGGAGGGAAAAAAATGACCTCGTTTCTACGCGTACGAAAATAATAAAATATCATGCTATACGTATGCCGATAATGATAGCATTGTTCTCGAGCTCATTTATCGATCGAGTCTAAATATCAATTACTATAAAGGCACAGACGATTGTTCGAGCTTCATGCCCGGGGATAACGCGCCCCAATATTATTAACATCGGGTCAATGGACACGTAAGCATCGTTCGTTCGCGCAAATGAAACTTATCGCGTAACTGCGTCCTCTTTTCACTCTGTTGCCGTGTTAAAATACATTTCGTGACAATTATTTGAAGCGATAAAACGAACGAGATAATAAAGAATACCATCATTTTATCGCTGCGAGTCAATTCGGAAAAGTTCAAAAACGTGGAGACGCAATTCAAAGTTCGAATTATTCACGAAAAAATTATATTAGCGTCGTTTCACGTGCAGTCGATGAACTTGTTAGGCACTTTCAATACATATCGCCAAGATTTAGATAAGACGTCAATGACGTCGACGTGGATAAGGGTAGTTGTTACAGGATAAAGTCAGAGATGCGAGAGTTAAATTAGTTTCCGCTGCAAAAGCTGGCAGACTCGTCCGTATAATTTTCAAGTTTCATCAGACCGGATCCTCCTTTTCTCTCCTTTTCTTTCTTTCCGTTATATTTATATTCGTCTATCTATAATCAATGCCTAAAAACAACTGACTGATAGTATCTTCAAACGCTAAACAACGATTGTTTGAACTCGTACTAATTGATTGTTTCATAATAATTCAAGCGTGGTAGTCCGCCTTGGACTAAATAAATGAGATCTGTCTATCTATCTATCTCTGGCTCTATCTCTTCGACAATCTTCTCGCTTATTCCGTTCCACTCGCCCTTTCTTCCTTTTCCTTAGTTTTCTCATCTTCGCGGCTTTAGCGAAAAGCATTTCACAAAGTTAATTACTGCCAAATTACCCCTATGCCGTCCCGACTGATTAATCAACTCCGCAATAAAGTCGCGCGCAATTTAAACAGCGACGCCGACAGCTGACTTATCAGATTGTTTCGGAATTGAAAGGAAAATCCGATCGTGAAAAAAGAAGGCGCAGATATTTAAAAGCGCAGAGCGTACGTCGAAATCATCTGAGAATCCTGTATTTCTGTTCGGCTTCAACGCTCACTGCGCGAGTTGATCCCTGGAGAAATCACGAGTAGCAGCGCGATATTCGAAACTATTTGATTCCGACGCCCGTCCACATGTGTCACTAATGTTTCCAAATCTCTACTCCGGAAAAGCACGTCGTTAGAGACGACTGCGCACGGCACCCTTCAATCTCTTGCGCGGGTGATACTGTCTTTCACGTGAAAGTGTTACCGAGCATTTTTCAAACTTGAAATTGAACGTGGCAGTGTCAGGAAATATCGGTGGAAAAAGTTGCGTCGAAGGGAAAATATGTTTCAATGAATGCTTTGGAATTTTCTTCAAATCTGAAAAGAACGCTGCATGTTTAATTGCGTTCGTTTATAAGCGGAACAAAAAAATTACACTTTCATACGGCTGCCATCTTTGTCGTGAAAATTAAGTGTCCATTGTGTTCTCGGTTCTTACATTAATATTTCCATGTTACCCGAGGCGACGAAACGCGGCGAGAAAATAACGAGCGTAATAGCATTTCGAGAATTCCATTATCATTGTTATTTGTCATCTATGTTGTTTGCTTCGTAATGAAAACCTTTCGTCACTGCGTGTCGTACACGCGAAAGACAAACAAACGTGGAAGGGTTGGGTAGTACGCGAATTGCCGCAATAAGAAGAGTAACAATATTTCTCGGTACAAGAGTTTCGTTTGATGAAAACGTTCGCGCCGTGGTAACTTCTGTTTGGCTGTAAATGAAAACATGAAAAAATGATAAAAAAAAGTAAAAGAAACAGAGGTTCCTGTTAATCATAGTTTTTGCCGTGTGCGCTTTATCAAATATCATGATAAAAGGCAACTCTTTTTTCCTTTGCTTTTGTTGAAAATAACGATAAGACCGCGGACAAAAAAGTGACGTTGATTACCTGCAGTTCCAAGCTTTATTCAAATCAAGATATTAAAATCATGAAAAGGGATGATTGACTACTTAACTGAACGCGTCGTTGCGATATGATACATATTTTTCTCGTAAACTCCTGAAAGGGATATTCGACTCTCACGGCATGTCAAACGCCGTTGAATGTTTTTTTATCAAATCGAACGGTTCGACGTTCTCGGAGTTTGATTAATTTAGTCGGAGTGCGGAAAAAATATGTCATCCCGAATCGCCGCGCTACCGATTTGGAGCTTTTTCTTTCGCTTCGCCGAACAACATAAAATCATGGATTTTACGTAACAAAAAACTAAGAAGAATAGATAAATTACCAGCGCAGATATTTTTCTTCGCCGCGCTATGAACGAAACGGTTACGAAAAAAGTCAATTAGTCGTGATGGAAATGCAATCAAAGTTCCTGACAGAATAGCTCTTTGAAATTCAGCACCATTATCATTACTGCTTTTCATTTTGTACGTGGTACATCACGTTGACCCGAAACCTAGTGATTCAAAGCTCGGGCAGAGACAGCGGTTACGCATATCGAGCGTGGCTCGCCGTTAACAATTTCCGGCAAGCTAACAAGGTTACAGATCCGCGCTAACCCGGATAGACCACGCGAGAACAATGGACGGACATTAGGACACTCTATCGCGGATACCTTAAATTTACCCTTTATGCTTTCGTCTCTGCTCTCTGCTCTCTGCTTCGACCATCGGCCAAATATTCTCGTTGACTCTCAAATTTGTAACGCAAATATTTTCCACTTTCTCGGTTTCATATATTTCCTGAAAGATGATGTGTTTTTTTATCGACGTAATTGAACGTCTTCGATTCGATTGAAACACTTGACAATATCACGATAAGCGGCAAGTCATAGTGACACAGTTCAAGCATCGACGCGGTTTCATCAAGGCGAAAGTTCCCCCTAATTCAAATTAAGTCGATCGAATTCGCCGCTGGGCCCGATGTACAGGGTTGCTCGATTAATCCGAGAATCGCTCACCGGAAATCAGTTACCAAGTTGTGATCGTATTGGCTCTGACACTGTCTCCGTAAACTAAACCATCCTGGATCAGCCTAGTCTTAGGAAAGTTTTCCAGACACTAATCCTCCGAGTTGATTAGTACCTGAATGGACGCAATATTTGCCTCCTTTACCATCGCCATCGTCGTACGTTTAGTTTATAAAAACGAATGCCTTGATTACTCAGCCGGAAAGAATTATTAAGAAAAGATTGTACAATGATTGTGAAATTCGATTCATCAGGTTGCCCTAAGGTACACGTCCGTATAAATTTATGTTCTTTTATGAATTGGATTGACTTGAAGTATTTTACAATCTTTGCACCATTACTGGCCAATCACGTCGGAAACTTTATTCAATGTACTTACGTCAATTATTGTACCATCATTTATAAATCCGATTCGCCAATTTTGACTACACAAATGTACTATCAAATTGTACATTGATTGGTATTTATGGTAATAATTTGAATAAAATCCACCTAATGAGATCTCTTTGATTGGTCTTATAGAAATATAAAGTGATTAGGTTAATTGGCACAATCTTTTTGAAATTATAATTTAACGTTTCCGCTACATTTGATGTTGCAATTTTTGCTATATTCATATTGCAAATATATTCGTATTGCAATTACATGCAGTGATGTTTGTATTATCTTTGTAACAACGAATTCAAATGTTTTAGACCCCAATAATGCATAAATAATTGTGAAATCGTTTTCTGCATTAGAATGTACAATATTTGTACCCAAGGTACGTCCGCATCATGGCACAATTATTCATAAGACGTGATGGCACTTGAGATTGTGTGAAAATTGTACAACGACACATTGATACGATTGAGCTAATAAAATCTGCATCCTGATTCTACAATCTTTTCTGATTCTGATTCTGATTCTACAAACATTGGTGCATCATTTATTGCTGCGTGTGATTGAGAAAAAATTGACCTCGCGTTTGCCTATCTGGGTAATTTCTGATTCGCGATACTACGAAAATCTCCAAATGTCTCGAGTCGAATTTTTAAAGCTATTTCTCATCTCAGAAACACTTGCGCAAACATTTCCAAAGAGGCAAATCCGAGTCCCAGTCGGAAGTTGGTCCGCAGTCATGAAATTGAAAGATGCTATCCGACAAAAAGCCGAACCTTATCGCTGGGTTGGCAGAGTCTATACGGAATTCGAGAATCCGAGTTGGTCCATAAGTTTGCGGCTGCATGATCAAAGTAGGCTGGAGGCCGTAAATTGATCGACACCGTTAAATGGAATTCTAAGAGAGGACGGAGAGGAGGAAAGAGGTGGGTACGAAGGGAAGGAATTGTGAGAGCCGTTGAAAACGTTGCCGCCGCCGCCGCCGCCGCCGCTGTTCCATTGGCAACGTTTTCAATAATATAGTGAAGAGCGCGTAAATTGCCAATACCGTACGCAATGGGAGATCGGGTTACGTAAGTAATGTAGGTGAAAATGAATACGACTGCGCGGAAATTTAACTCTCCCCACGTTGCGTACGCGGGGAGAGTCCGGGGCACAGATAAATCACGAATCGTGTGCTCTTCGTGCCTCTTTCTTCCACTCAAAATCCTTATTCGTCGAATATGTGGATAATACTCCATCTGAAAATAAAATTATACCCTCCATACATAATGCATAATACTCCAAAGCCATACAAGCGGTGCAAGAATTTTCGTCGGAACTCTCTGCTTTTTCCGTGGAATTAAATTTTCAAGTGACTGAAGTATCGTTTAATCAATTTTTTTTAACGCTGTTGTGCTATTTTAGCGGCTTATTTTTCATCGCCCACCATTCAACATCGCGTCACATCAACGGCAAATGCATCCATTTTCCGCACTAACAATTTTTACATCGAATATTAAACATGCAATAAACCTAGGTATTAAACTGATGCATTACACAATGTACGTTTCGTCGAAAACAAGCTTCGTATTTAATGAAAAATTGAAATGGTGAACAACGTCGGTTTGGAATTTATTTATAAAATACCTTTTCTCGGTAGGGAATATAATATTAATACAAAAAAATATTTTCCTCGTTTCATGCTTGTTTTGTGCAATCAATCGATCATAATTCGTTACTGTTCATTACACTCATTTTACAAAGGCACTCAGTTTTTAATCCACATTACATCGACAATCCAAACTTATTCCTGGTACGCAACATATTATGTATATACATATATTTTCACTGCCTGCACTCGAATGTAGATTGTTTGACAATCGAATCGATAATCATCGTATCGCAACCACGAGCAGCGCGTATTAATTGTGTTACGCAAACGTCAAATTTGGCGCAACAACAGCTTCCATTGTGGAAATGCAATTTTTAAGGGAACACATGATTCGGCTCGTTTACAAACTTTTCATTGACAACGGCAACGAAAATAAAAATCACTTGGACATTTCGCCTCTTCCAATGAAAAGCAATTCAACGAGATGCGAGTGACATTCATTTCCCGGTCTTCCTTTTCAGACGGCGATGGTGACACGCGCATGCACAACAGTGCGTGTGGTCTGAAGCTGGAGCGTGATCTACGATCGTCGTCCGAGTGACGGCGCCGAAACGAGCAGCTATGACAGTTTATCGCTCGATATTGGACGATTGAAAGCCGATTTCCCGGCGGGCCAATTGGTTATTCTATCGAATCGTAGTATCGAGCAATGTATGCGCATGTATTCTATGCCTCTCCCGCACTAAACTCCATCTATCGCCATGACCGGATTTAAATCTGTATTCAACAATAGCCGGATCCCAGCCCACAATGGGATTTCAGATCGATCTACTCGATCGACGACGCAGCGGACACGCCTGCACAACGACTTTTCCCTTCCTCGCTCTTCGACTCTCGAATCTTTGACATGTTCTATTTCGTTAACTCGCTGCTAGAAAAATTGTTTGCCCGAATGTAGGCCGTGTTTCATTTTCTACCGGTAACGTACGAAATGTTGATTTTGTACTTGGAAATTGGTTCTAAAGAAGTCGTTTTCGTGCATTTACTCGCTGATCAGCGTAGCGTAGATTATTCGTGGAGAAACAAACGGGCTTTCAAATGCAATTCTCTTAAAATTACTCCAGAGATGTATTCTTCCTGTTTCATATTATCAAACCTTTTATTTCACCCATCGCATTCACGGTTGTTCATTTTTTATATGAAAAAACGGAAGAAAAAAATGATTTTCAATCAAAAAAACGAAACAATGATTTTTAATTCTTTCAACAACAATAGATATCTGAAAAAAAGCAAATTTTCTCGTATTTGTAGGATTTTGCCATTCCAAGTTTTTGTTACGGTAAAAAGTTGACAAGTCCTTCGTGTCATTTTACCTCCGTTCGGAAGTTTGAATTGATCCAGGTACTTTGAGGCTATTATCCCGCCTGCTTTTTCTTTCTAAGCGCATTACTATCGACATTCAACAATAAATAACATTTCAAGAAAAACATGTTATGATGTTACTCGAGCATCAAGTTTTCGCGTTTTTTTTCCACCAGCGGTTCGCAAACGATTTCTCGTAGTCGAATTCTGAAAAGTGACAAGGCCTCATAAATATCTAATTTGCCACTTTTTTTCCGCGAAACATTCTCCGCCGTATAATGAGCCTATCATATTTATGACGTCGTTTGAGCGAGCGGGACTTTTTAAATGGCAGAAAAAAATGGCGATTTCCTCGTGAAAAATGGCAGGGAAAAAGGAAAGAGCTCGAGTCGCGTGTAAGTGTCGGAACGCAATTTTGTCGCGGAAGTCGTAGTAAAAGTTTGAAAGGCGCGAGAGATTGAAGGAAGAAATGGATTTGTTATTCAAATATCGTTTGATCGTCGCAGTAGGTGCCGGTTCTATCGAACGTGACGAGAGGCCGTGACCGATTAGACTAATGGACCATGAAGCGAAATGGTCATTTGCATGATAATTCACTGCTATCGGTGGCGGATCTCACCAAAGCAAAAGTGTCCTTTGTACATCCGGAGCGTGCCAAGCGACCCGTTTGAATGATCATCTCCGGCTTTCATTGTTTTTTCAGCAGATATTCAAGCTTGCCGTGTATTTCATTTACCTGTGTTTCGCGCACTAACCTTTTTAGCAATTTTTCATAAAACTGTTCGACGAAATTCTATTTCATTTCAATAGTCGAAAAACTTTCATACTTTTTATTCGTGAATATATTCCCTCGAATAGTTGCCAACTGCTCGGCCGTTTTAAAATTCAAAAACCTTTGGTCATATGGAAATATTTAACGACTAAATAATTCACAACTCGGCTCCGAATTACAACTTTCCATTCCATTGCAGAATTATGTATAAATTAATATCGACATGAATAAACAAATGTGTTTGCTACGTTTATGCTTTATTACTTGATCATCAAACCAACGTTCCGGCAAAGAATTTCATTTCCAACTTTTGCTATTAGTCGTCCAATATTTTACGTACGCATTTAATTGTGAATATGAAATAATAAAAATTCTTTCATTCCATGCTCGCAATTGCAATGGACGAATAATTTCAATATCGTAAATTGTATTTATTTACGTAAACGCAGAAATAATTTAAAAACAACAGAAAGCAGTTAATACTCCCCGTTGATGAATTATAGCTCCAACTATAATGAAATACATACAAAATGTTGCTTCACTTCATTTATTCGTTCAAATACTCATCAGGTAAAGTTGAGGTTTTTCTTGAAATTTCGAGGACAAACGACGTCATATAACTCACAATTGTCATAAATCTTCCGTGTTTGTGTAGCAGTTAAGACTCGTACTTTCGTTCTCAGTTTTCAAGAGTTTTCCTCACTGCTTTTTCAAGTAATCATAATTCACCATCTTTTTTTCGTCCTTCTTAGTCTTATCCTTCGTCATTCATTGCGTACAAATTTGATATACAATTTTATTTATTCATAAAAAAAACCCATAAAAACCATTGAAATGGATTTATTATTTTCTCAGTAAAGTATACATTTTATATTCAAAACAATTCCTATCCAAAGTTTATTTCACCGAACAAACAATGAATACACTTACTATACAACATTTGAAAAAATGTCGACTAATGCGAGATGTGCACAAACTGCCAGTACAAATAGTACATTATGCTGCTAGGGAGAGAGGTAAGTGATTTTGATGAGGGTGGAGTTTGCTGAACGAGCGCAGCGAGGGCAGTACCACCCGAAACAAAATCACCTCTCTCTCGAGCGGCATACTATA
>JABFQM010000788.1:0-28721 GCA_022816865.1 Zelostemma sp. ZL-2020
GTTGATAAATTATTCATGTTATTTTAAGAATTTGTTTCTTGTAAAAAAAATTTTAATTCGACTTTACAATTATTATGCAAGTTAATAATTAATTGGTCCATTCAATATAAGAAAAAATTATCATCGCTAAAAATTGAATTTCATGAAAAAATTCCGTAACTTTTTCAAATAAACATAATTTTGATTGAACGTAAACAAAATTTCCTGTATAACCAAAAAAAGAACCAATCACATTCTTATAAAAAATATTAAACCGCTTCATAATAATATCAACGAATTCTTCATTTCCGAAAAATCTAATTGGTTCATATTAATTTATTTTGCTGAAAATACAATTAAAAAAACAAACTAAGGCACGAAATATAAAAAATGTCCATTCATTTTCCCTCCGAAAACGATACGAATTGAATGCCTCGATTTATAGTGCAATTAATTGCACTCGCAAGAATTTGCATGTTTATACAATTTCACGAGATTTATTTTTAATTTTGCATATTTTTGGGGGCATTTTTTTGGGTTTAATAAATTTGTTTAGGAAATGTGAAGTTGAGGGTAAATTCTCTTTCTACAAAAAACTACTCGAATTTGATTTATAATTATGTATAATTGTTTAAATGCAATTAGAAGGGCAATTATTATCAATTATAAGTTAACTTGATGAAAAAATTTCATCACGCTTTTGAATTAACAATTTTTTGAACAATTTCGAACTTTTGAAAACAGTAACATTTTGAATGTGAATAAAAACTTTCTATCGCTTTGAAAATTGAACCAATTATTGTATATAAATTCAAAATATTTAACTCGTTTTCAAATGCTGAAAAAGTTGATAAATTATTCTTATTATTTTGAGAATTTGTTTCTTGTAAATTCGTAGTTTCCTTTTTTAAAAAAAATTTAAATTCGACTACAATTATTAATTGATTGATCCATTCAATATAAGAAAAAATTATCATCGCTAAAAATTGAATTTCATGAAAAAATTCCGTAACTTTTTCAAATAAACGTAATTTTGATTAAACGTAAACAAAATTTCCTGTATTACCAAAAAAAGAACCAATCACATTCTTATAAAAAATATTTAACCGATTCATAATAATATCAACGAATTCTTCATTTCCCAAAAACCTAATTGGTCCATATTAATTTATTTTGCTGAAAATACAATTAAAAAAACAAACTAAGGCACGAAATATAAAAAATTTACATTAATTTTCCCTCCGAAAACGATACGAATTAAATGCCTCGTAATTGCACTCGCAAGAATTTGCATGTTTATACAATTTCACGAGATTTATTTTTAATTCTGCATATTTTTGGGGGCATTTTTTTGGGCTTAATAAATTTGTTTAGGAAATGTGAAGTTAAGGGTAAATTCTCTTTTTTACAAAAAACCACTCGAATTCGATTTTTAATTATAATTGTTCAAATGCAATTAGAAGGAATTTTTATGCGATTGTTTAATTTAATTGTTTAGAAATGTGTATAATATTTTTCGGAAACTATGCAATTTTCAAAATTATTGAGGTACCAAAATACGAGTTTTTCGGCTTATTTCCTAGGAAAATTTGTGCGATTCGCAAAGATCTTTGAAGAGAAATAATCGAAGGCTCGGAATGGAACCCTGAATTTGAGGAATTTTCATGCAATTGTTATCAATTAAAAGTTAACTTGATGGAAAAACTTCATCACGCTTTTGGATTAACAATTTTTCGAACAATTTCGAACTTTGAAAAAGGCACGAAATAAAAAAATGTCCATTAATTTTCCCTCCGAAAACGATACGAATTAAATGCCTCGATTTATAGTGCACTCAATTGCACTCGCACCGAATTCACTCCAGATTCAAAGTAAAACCTTCCACTCTTTCCGCAAGAGCGACACGAATTTCCTCCAAACGCGCTCGAACCATCGACTGAAATTCCAGTCCGAACTCTAGCCCTTCTCTCAGGGAATCGCGGAAACTTCGCACCTGTTCGAGTCGTGCTTTTGGTCTCTCGTTCAGTCGACGCGGAGACTGTCGCGTGCCGGTGAGATCGGAGATATATCTGTATTTTCAGCGAGGGTACCGTGACTGGTATCTCCACTGGTACTGCAGTTGCGCCGTTTCCTCGTCACGAACACCACGTGCGACGAGCCGGCTCATAAAACCTTGCGACATCGAAGTGCAAAAAAAATCGCGCGACTCTCATTTTTTCTCCCGTCGATTTTTCAATGAAAAAGCAGCCGCGAATCGCGGATCATCGAACTCTCGCGAAAGAGACGTGACTAACGGGAACCACGTGACGTCGCGCGGAAAATAAAAGAAGAGAAATTAGATTGGATCACCTCCTCTTTCGCGAAGATCCGGATGCACGCCGCGTTCGTGGGTGGCTCGCTTCTCCTCTCGCCATGGATCGCACGATGTATGGTAAAATCGAGCCGGGATCCTCTTACCAGCCTTACAAAATCACCCTGACAAAGGGCTCGACTTCGCCCGGTTGTAAGTCTCAGGCTTTTATTTATTTTTACCCGAACCCGGCACTTTTCGTGTTCCTTTGGACAATGCGAATGGACTTTTCGAAATGAAAAATCATGGTCTTTCAGAGGTGTTAACACGAACGAGTATTTGCTCTTTTAACGACTCTTCTTCCGTCATACGATACACGTCACGTGCTTCTTGACTAACTTTAGCTCGATGCTGAAACGTCGTGGGTACTTTCGACGAAATAACACGTTACACAAACTTGAACATTGACGGGTCGCCTTGAATTCGAGGAACCATTGTTCTCGACGAGCGTGGGAAAAACGTGGGATTACTTACTGTTTCTTTTTTTTCGAACGGTAATTTTTCGGGGTTTTTTGTTTGCTCTTTTTTTATTGAAATGGTTTCTTTTTTGGGTGCTATTTGTTTGGGAGTTCTGCGAAAATGGCACTGCGAAATTTGGATTACGAGGGTCGTTGGAGGTGCCAGTTTTAAAAGGTTCCGGAAATATCCCAGGAGTCGTTAACAATTCATAAAATTGTCGACCATGGAGAGGCTTAATGAGTCTTGTAGTCTGATGCTCTCCATGCGTATTTCGTGGTAATTTCTAATAATAGAATCACGTTTGAAGCATCTTGAAGATGTAATAATGTTTGCGAAACTTCATCAATTATATGCACAGCTGAAAAAAGCGCGCGTTTCTTCCGAAATGTGCTTCTCGTTTGAACCAAGTTCGATGTTTGTGAAACTTCGAATTGTTTCCAGTTTAAACGCACGAAAAAAGTGGAATTAAAATTTCGAAACCGGGTCGATATTGCAGCGGTGATTTTCGAAGTTCGAAGATGCGAAAAAATCGCGCGAGGCAAAAATTTCTCTCGGCGTCGTCTAGATAGCGCTGATAACGCGGTTCGGGACTTGAACAATCATCTGAACCGGAATTCGGCGCAAAACAATGCGATTATTAATAAATTATCGATTCTGCGTGACGTTGGTATCTGAAAGTCGTTTTAAATGACATCATCGAAGATTTGCTCGAGAAATATCGAGGTCTTTCCACGGCGAGTTGCGAAGTCGCTCTATGCGAACGCGGTGCAGTATACTCTCGTTTATTTTAAGTCGCTGGCAATGTAAACAAGTCGTTTATTTCGAGTCGAAAATAGCGGCATCTTTAATTTCGTTGAAATGATGAAGTTTGGAGGTGAAATAAGCGAGGGTTTACTGTAATGTTGCGCGGCGTCGAGATCGGAAAACGCGTCGCGCGAACTTGTCATCAATCACTCCTTCCTTGCTCTTCTTAATTGCTGATGTCACCAAGTCCTATTTCAACGATCGCAGGCGCGATTTTACGTGACGGGAAATGCTGCTTCGGACGTATAATTAGTCCAGCCGTGCCTTTGCCAGCTCGATTTATGACCGATGCGCGAACGAGGTCACGTGTTACTTATACCAAAACATACGTCGTCGGAAGGATCATAATTGCGCCAATTAAACGTCATAATTACCCGAATGGAAGCAAAATTAACGTTTCACACCGAAGTCTTTTACGAGGATTAAAACGCGAGGAAGTGGTCATGGTTTTTTAATCTTCGCGTCGAAAATACGCGAATTTATTTATAAATTAGAAGTTTGTATAATATTTTTCGGAAAGTATGCAATTTTCAAAATTGTTGAGGTGCCAAAATACGAGTTTTTCTAGGAGAATTTGTGCGATTCGCAAAGATCTTTGAAGAGAAATAATTGAAGGCTCGGAATTGAACCCTGTTATATCGCGGGGATTAATTTATAGGAGGAATGAGAAAAACATTGCTAGATTAAGAAATACTGTTGGACATTAAATGGTGATTCCAACTAGTCTCCATTATAAAAACTGGTTTAATAATTGTACACAAATTTGGTTGATGCAACCAGATCTTTTCAATTTTTCATAAATATTTCTGTACATGAAGCACCTTTCAAACAAGCGTCGAATTTTTCATAAATTTGCACGAATCTTTGACTTTTATAAAATGGAAAATGAACTTCACGAACGAAATAAAATTTCCAACAAATCAGATTGCGAGTAAATTTACACCATTCGACCAGGAAATTCTCGAAGACGAAGAAAAAACAAATATTTTTTCCGAGTCGACAAACCAAAACCGTTGTTAATTCTCACCCCCTGATTTTCGCCTTTTCCCGGAGTGCTTTTATCGCGAAAAAGCGAAGTGGCTTCTTTCCCAGGTCAGGGTTTCGAGAGAAAAAAGAGTGCACTCGTCGTAGACGTGCTTACGCGCGAAGAGCGAGCACTCGGAGCGAAGACCAGGGCGTTTTGAGTTGACGCAACTCGCGGCGTACAAGGCGAGTGCTGGGAAGCTCGGAAGAGCCCAGTTCTCTCTCTTCTTCTCGCACCAGCTGCACGCGTTCTTCCCCGTCTCGAAAACATTATCGCCACGTGTTTTCGCTCACATTTTTCAGTGATCGGAATAAATCGACGCGCGTTACGTAAGCCCGGGACGTCGCTCTTGATTAGTGGGCTTCGATATTCAAGAAGCCATCGCGCGCCGCGTTTTTCCAGGGGAATTACATTCCCCGGTCGAAAAAAAGCTTTCAAAACAAACGAATCGACGGTTCCGAGACCTGGGGCGAATTATTTTTACGCGGCTTTTTCGGCTTTTTTCCGATTAGAAAAACTTTTCGTCCCGCGATTTTTCCGTCTCCTCGACACACATCGCGCTTATTTACGACGCCGCGCGATCACGTGAGCGAAAATTAAAGATGAGCCAAGACTCATTTCGATTCGTTTAAAGCCGCTCCTTCGATTTTTCTCGATTCGGCCCGCGCGCCTTTCGACGATCGACGCCGATTTTTTTGTCCACGATGCCTCTTCGTACGGACACGATTTTACGCCACGCGAAGTGGGAGCAATATTTGAGTAAGTTGATTTTTAAGTTTAAAATCCCGGCGCTCGACACATTTAGGAAGCAGGATTTTATCGATAACTTGGCCTCTTTTTTACCCCGATTTGTACTGAAGAGCTCGCTTTTTCTTGCTTGCAGATGCGTTACTGGCCGATTTGCAAAACACTGTCTCACCGGAAGGAACTTTGGTCGGAAGCAACGTCACCCCCGGCTATGGTTCTCTGAATGGAACGCGCGGTCATGTCTCGCTCGCGAAACCGTACGATAATCGCACGCCCCCGCTGACTTCGCAATCGGTATGATTTTTTGTCTTGTCCACCGGGTTTTCCGGGAAGGGATTTTCGTTCCCGGCGAAGACTCGGGCCAACGGAATACTCGATTTCCCCGCCAGATGTCGAAGGGGACTCGGCGAAAAACTGGAGGACTCGAAATGACAGCCGCGGCCTTGAATGAATTCGAATCTCGCCGAAGCCGCAAATAGAAACCTCGGGAAGATTTTGTTTTCCTTCGCGCGCTCATTTTTTCGCACCTCGAGGCGCAAATAGATCGGCAATTGAGATAAATGAAGCAACGTCAATAATTGACGAAGAAAATTGCAATTTTTCGTTGGGATAAACGTCTATTTCCGGATTTCGCGCGTTTCAATTATACTTGGGCATGATTTGGAAACGGGATTTGTAATACTTGGCACAAATACGTTATGACCAGATGGGCAATTACCCGTGACGAATTAATTTCCCGGCTCCGAGCTAATGCGCGTCATACTTGGTTTTTGCGGGGAAACTTGGACGTTTACGAAGCGCTTGTAAAACAGTGTTTATTTCGGTGTGGAAACGGCTTTTTTCGTCGTTTGTTTGGGACGTAAATTATAACTTTATTATGGGCAAATATGTCGCAAGGCTCTGCCCACTCGGCCCCGGGTATTTTCGTCCAGTCCTAGCCCAGTTTACAAATGTAAATGGCATTAACAACGCACCTTTTTCGACTTTCTTTCAGCCCACTTATCAAAACCGCGAGGCCATCGAAGACACGATGAGAAGCGGAGGCGGAAGCGGAGGAAAATTGCCCTCTCTCAACAACAATTTGTCCGAGCTGGACACGCTTTTGCAAGACCTCAGCAACGCGCGCTACAATTCTCACATGCTGGACAGAGGTAATCGCGAGGCATTTCCATTTTACCGTTGGATTAAGTCACGCTTCTTTTCTCTCCGCGATGGAGAACGAACAATTCTTCGAAAAGGGAGATGGGACTCTGGCAAATCGCCCGAAGCTCGTTCGCTGAAACGTTTAAAATTATATCCCAATAGCCGATAATTCAGGATGATCAAACGCGCGATTCGCGTTTGTTTTTTACCGGGGAGGCTTTTTTTGCCGGATTTTCCACGCTTCCATCAATCACGATAACGTCGACCTTCCACGTGGCGATTATTATTTTTCCAAGGTTCTAAAGTCAGATTGGCCCACGGCCAATTTCCCTAACTCGCATCTTGGCGTCATCGTATAAGATGGAAAGATGAAAACAGGAATATTTGTTGACGTTCGTTATTATTATTAATTGCGCTCTTGAATGACACCGAACACAGTTATCGCTAATGTCACCTGATTTATTTTTGCGCCTGGCTTGAAACGGGATTTTCACGTTCCGGGCTCGTAAATCAACTGGGAAAAATCTAAATGTGCATTATTTTTAGATAGTCACGTATCGAATGGCAGAACAAACAGCCCGACGCTGCGTCCTTCCAGCAACATGTCGATCGCTCGACCCACCGTGGATTCTTTGCTCGAGGAATTGAACACCGCTGTACCAAATGGGTAAGTTCGTCGATGAATCATGAAAAAAAGCCTGAAAGAATGTCGCATTAATCGGTATTAATTACGAGCAGGGATTACCCTTTGGAGGGAAGGGTCAAGGTCACGATTCAGGAAACCTCGACGGAGGTGCACCCCGTTGGCGACGCATACTCTTCTCTGAATCGTGGCGACTACGATCAAAGGAGCTACGTGAATGGCTGCACCGCGAGCAACGCGACGAAGGAACTCGACGACCTGATGGCATCGTTATCCGACTTTAAGGTGAAGCTCAGCCAAACGTGTACGTTCGAACGATTACAAACGGTCTTTGGAAAGCGACTGAAAGGGTTCCAGCGATTTTAGAGAAAGTAAGGGAGGGCGCTGGAAAATGACAAAAAGATTGTGACTAATCGTCTCCTCCGGGTGGCGAAATTCAATCGGAAGTATAAAAGCTCTCGGGGCATTGGAAATCATTGACGCTAGACGCGCCCTGCCCATTCTTGGCCGGCCAGGTTACCAAAATAGCTTCCATTCCGCCCGGTAGAACCCTCTTCTGCTCTCCCCCGACTGGCCAAAGTCTCGTGTTTATGACACCGGACCAGGGAGGGCAGGGGGCAAGGGCGCGTAAAGCGCGAGGTGGGAGGCGCAGACAACCACCGATTTTCTCAAAAGCCGCGCTCCGAAAAGTCAGTCCGCGAGTTCCTCCGGAGCAGGTCTGTTCCCTGGAGCGTCTCGGCTCCTTTTTTTTTTTTTTCTTTCTCGTCGTTCCACTTCGCCCCTCGTATACATTTATAACTCGGCTCTTTTCTCATCTTAGCTTTTCATTTTAGATCAACGGCAGCAGTCACCAGCGTCAGACGGTGACGGATTCGCCGTACGCGAAACCCAACAAGACCACCAGGAGCTCGCTTAGTCCGCTACCGACAGAAGGCCCGCAGACTAGGATTCATATAACCGAGACTCGCACGACCCATCACTACCAGCCGCAGTACGGAGAAACCGTGCAGGCGATAACGCACGTTAAACAGAATCAGTTAGATTCTATGCTAGGAAATCTGCAGGCCGACATGAGCCGCCAAGGAGTCAATACCACGCAGAAGGGCTGCTGCAGCGCCTGCGAAAAACCCATCGTCGGGCAGGTGAATTTTCGCCCGCTCGAGATGTTTTTTTCGTTTTACGAGCCGCTGGTTTCAGGTGATCACCGCCCTGGGGAAAACGTGGCACCCGGAACACTTCACCTGCACACACTGCAATCAAGAACTGGGAACCCGTAATTTCTTCGAGAGGGAAGGTCATCCTTATTGCGAAACGGATTATCACAACTTGTTTTCTCCGCGCTGCGCTTACTGCAACGGTCCGATTCTCGATGTAAGGGGAGAGAAGATGGAGGATCCGGGGGTTATCGGGGATTTGGTTGTCTTTGACGTTTCTTTTGTTTTGTTCGCAGAAATGCGTGACAGCTTTGGAGAAGACTTGGCACACTGAGCATTTCTTTTGCGCTCAATGCGGTAAACAATTCGGCGAGGAAGGCTTTCACGAGAAGGATGGAAAACCGTACTGTCGGGAGGATTATTTCGACATGTTCGCCCCGAAATGCGGCGGCTGTAATCGCGCCATTATGGAAAATTACATTTCAGCGCTGAACAGTCAATGGCATCCGGATTGTTTTGTCTGTAGGGTAGGTTTTTCGTCACGTCGCAAGGGTCCACGGGTACTTTTTTACAGCGCGATGACGACGGACGAGGCTCGCCGATCGTACTTTTGTCAATGCAATTTGTTGGACATTTGCAGGATTGTACCAAGCCGGTTTCCGGCAAATCTTTCTACGCCATGGAAGGAAAGCCAGTGTGCCCGAAATGCGTCGGGGTCGACGACGACGAGGAGGGAGAGGAGGAGGAGGAAGAGGAGGCGTAGAAATGACGACGAGAAATTTTCTTATGCTAAGCCCCCTCCCAATGCCCCTGGGACTCCGAAAATGCGGAGTCCGCTAAACCCGATGTCTTTTTTTAAAAGTCCCATTAGTCCAGGTGGAATCGGCGGCGGCGAGATCGAAGCGCGACGCGCGTGTCTCTTTTTTCTTTCTCTTCTTTTTTTTTTCTATTTGCGCCGCTTCTCGAGGAGAAGCGATTTCGAATTATTGTTTCGAATGCGTCAATGCTCATTTGTATTTGTGAATATTTGGAAATAAAAATGAAAAAAGAAAAAAAAAATGATAAAAAAAAAGAAAAACGCAGCGGTACAAAGCGCGAACTCGCCGCGAGCGGGTATTCTTGTCATTGGTCGGCTTGGACGGTCGATCAACTGTGTCAAGGTCGGCGTGACAGTGACAAGATTGCGCGACTTTGAAGCTTGTTACGTGTCGCGATCGACGCCGCCGAACGCTCTTAGGAAATCCGCCACTTTTCAGGATGAAAGCCGCGGGGCTTTTGGCGATGCCAACTCTACGCGCGTCTGAAAGATCGATGATCTCATGCTTCGACTGTCGAAGAAGGAAACAAAAGTCATTTATATTTGGAAATCTATTTTCTTCGGTGAATGAACGAAATTCCGTTGCGTCCAGAATCTTTGTTTCCTTTTTCCAGAAATAACTTCTAACGTAGAATTATAGTTTTTTCAAATTTTTCAACCGTTGCGATTTTCGTTTGTCCCAGGACTGTCGGCAAAAATTCCAGGGTGGCTCGTTCTTCGATCACGAGGGTTTGCCGTACTGCGAAACTCATTACCACGCGAAGCGGGGATCTTTGTGTGCCGGTTGCCATAAACCAATTACTGGTAAACTTGAGAAATTCGGTAAAAGTGTATTTTTATTGCGGAAAAGACTAAGAAATTATGGATGTTGCAGGTCGATGCATAACGGCGATGTTCCGGAAATTCCATCCTGAGCATTTCGTATGTGCGTTCTGTTTGAAGCAGCTGAACAAGGGAACGTTCAAGGAGCAAAACGACAAACCTTATTGTCACGGCTGCTTCGAAAAACTCTTCGGATAAATCGTTTTATTTTGTCTTCAAGAAATCTCGATTTGATCCATTGCAAAGTTCAGAAACTGAACCGCGTATTATTTCCATTGGCCAATTCGCGATTAATTTTAAACAACGAAAAAAGCGTTCGATTTTGGAACGAAAAGTCAATCGATTTATGTATATTGATTTTCGAGCAGAAAACTGATGAAACATGCAGTTGATAACGATGTCTGTGCTGTCAAAAGTGTATTGTTCTTGCCTGTATTTAACAAACGAGGCAGTTAGGTATTACGACGCATTTAACATCGACTAATGAAAAGAGAAGGATTAATTCTAATCATTATCAATTGTGACATTTAGCTCAGAGTCCAGCTTTTCCATTTACGATAGTGCTATATTCACTGAAGAGGTGCTAACCAAAGTCTGACTTAATATTCATACAATAATAATAGAATTGTAACGCGTGAGAGGCCTAATGGTTTTTTTTTCCAAATAAAAAACGAAACACATGTGCCTCAAGCTATTAACCGAAAATGTTACTTTAACTATTGTTACAATTTTAAATTTGAAAGATTTTCCCACTCGTTTTTTTAACAGTCGTACAGTTTTATTCTTCACACTATTTTAACTTTCCTTCCGCAAAAATACACGAAATAAGTAACGTATAACAATTAATAAACAACGAGTGGAAGAATTTGTCAATAATATACATAGATTTACAAAGTATACATATATGTACAGTTAATATTAGTTATATTACGATAAAATATAGTATTAATGTGCAAGTATCGAATAATAAATACAAAAATTCTTCCAAACATTCGAAAAATTAATACACGTATTTTTCGTTGTTGTTGAGCAAGGGAAATCTGAGGTCGGTGTCTTCCAAATTCTTCTCTATCCATTCGTCGGCTTCTGCCTCTAGTTCCTTGGTGAACGTCTCGTTCCATGCACCGCAGGCGCCGCGTCTCACAAAGTGTCCTTTCCGCAGCATCACCCCGCAGTCGACCAGGTCCTCGGAATTCACCATAGGATTAATTTTGAAGTTCTTGATGTCCAAGTGATCGGCGAGTTGCGCTATCTCCGCGTTGCTGTAAACTTTCCCAAAGAAACTCGCGACTTTTTTTATCGTCTCCGGCAAATCCTGCAAAAAACGAGCAAATATTTATCTCTTATCTCTCGGTAAACATCGAGATACCAATGTTTACCTGATTCATCTCTTCGTAGAACAAAAAGAGCATATTCGGATGATTGTGCTCGGCCCAAGCTTCCTTCAAGTGGTCCCAATACGGACTCCAAGGAACTGCAAAAAAAACGTTAAAGAATCGTAAAATTCCGCGTCGAACTTTTTTGAAAATTCGACTTACCAAGGTCGTTTTTGTAGTATTTCCAAAAGGTGGGGAAGTCGCCGACGTATCCTTGGGTCTTGAACGCCAGGTTTTGAAAGTACCAGGAAACCGCGACGTCTTTGGGATTTCTGGCCACGTAGACCATCTGAAGCGCAAATATTTTTCGTTTTATCGCTTCTATGATTTCCGAGAGAGCAAATTCTTTACCTTGCAGCCTGAATCCAGGATCCCGGGTAGTAGACTCAAGGGAAAGTGAGATTTGATGAATCTGGGTCCCGGCTGCGCGCTCAGCGCCTCGTACCCTGGTTCAGCGATCTCCTTGCAAAAACGCTGTTTCGCCGGGTCTTCCTTGTTCAGCTCGACGAGCTCGTTCGTGATTTCAGGGTGGTTGAACATGCTGAATCTGAAGTTGATCGCATGCAATTATCGTACTGTAATTTCGTCGCAACTCGGGATTAGGACCGAAGAAAGTAGGACGAGGCGCCATTTTAAACGTTAAAACATCTCGAAAGAATGGTAAAAATTATTTACTCCAAGAACGGAAATCTCTCGGCGAGGTATTTTTCTCTCGCCGTGTCGAAATCCAAATCGTTGCATACGAGCCAAACCAATTCTTGCATCCACGTTGTCCCTGAAAAATAATCGATCGATTGAAAATGAGTGAAGATTTCAAATCCTCGAAACGTTTATTGCTTAATTCGAGATGGGAATTCCGCGGTTGTCAAACTTAGAAATTGTAGTTGTGAAATTTACCGGATCTGGGATACGACGTTACCCACGTGTCGTCGGGCCTGATTTTGAAATTGAAAAATCCTTGGCCTTGCTCCGCGTAGCGGTACGGGAAGAAATACTTTTTCTTCCCTACTTGCACCCAACCAGTTCTTTCCCCTTTGAAGCACTTTAACATTTCGGCCGTTTTATCGGCGGCCAACAGTTTGTACTCGGGCACAGACATCGTCACTGTTCACTCTTGACGCCGAGATTGAATCTTCACCGGTGTAACGGCGACTAACGCGATCCGCGGAGTGTCAGGGTACACAATCTAAGCGCCCGTTTGCAGATGCTTTCGAAGTGACTGTACTCACTTTCTTCTCGCGACTTTTCTTCGCACGACCATTCGATCGAACATTTTAGAGATTCCGGGAATGCCGAAACGCGAATTCGCTTCGAGATTTTGAGGATTGGGAAAGTGACAACGGGGGTAAAATGTTTTTTCAAGATTCTCGATTGGAGTAACAAAACATGTCGAGTGCAATTTCTGATTGTGGGTTTATCGCTTTCTTTCTTTGCATAATTTTTAAGAATTATCGTGTAATTTTGCCACATTTGGAGCTTCTGTAATGATGGTTTAATATGTAATTGTCTTGCAAATAAACTGTTTCCTGAAAAATTATTCAAAGCCGTTTTCGTGCTTCGTCCGGCTTGTTTGATCGAGGAAAGAGAAAAGTTTTTTAATGAGCGAAAGCATATTGACCCGAATACCTTGTTCAAATGTGTTGTTATTCTCGCATTGTCACCTACGTCATTTTACACGAAAACTTCGGTAAAATGACGAAAAAGTGCATCGCGTGAATGAATGATTCGCGACTACTTTTAGTGCTGCGAATTTAAATGTTTACAATTCGAAGCGATGCGCAATTTCTTTGCGCAATGGCTTGGTGCTTTCTTACTCTCGATTCGATGTTTAATGCATTGTTGACTGCTGATTTCGAGAGCCATAAATACACGAGTATCAATTGCGGAAATGGCAGGAAATTAATTCGGAGACGAGAAAAATGTTGATATTCGTGACATTATTGTTCTTATTTTTCAGCTGGAGTGGAGCATTTTCTTTATTTGTTTGTTGTTGAAATGTTGAAAATAACGCAGAATATCAATTGAAAGATTAGGGATGGAAAAAGTACGTCTCGATAAGCAATGGCTTTTATTACGTCAATTTAGGGTTGATTCGACTATGCCGTGTTTTTAGGGTGTGCAAAATTTGTTGCGGTAATTAAAAAGGAGAATCGCAGATAATTTTTAGTGTTTCAGATGAATTTTTTATGTTGGCGATACAATTCGAGATTCCACGTATTTGAACGAGGTATTGGGGTCAACATGCTTTCACTCATTCCAAAATTCTCGTCACTTTGTATATGATAATCAGTCAGTAGAAAAGATACACGGAAATCATTAAAATGTTATGCTTGATATTTTAATGACAATTGAAAAAAAATAATAATATATTACTAAATTATATGTACAAGCTTTATTTTTTTTATTTTATGTTTTTATCTGATTCTCAATTTTTATATGCTAAAATGATTCGTTTTGTCACGTTTTCTTTACATTGTTCACAAAAAAAACAATAAATTTTAAATTTTATTTTAGTGCAAATTTAAGTTTCTCTCGAGCATAATAAAACTTTTCAAATTTTCGGCACGTAAAACTTCCTGCATTGAAAATTTCGAAAATCTGAATCCAAATTTCCAATTTAAAGCTTCAAAAATAAACATTTTCGGGCATTATCCAAATAACTCGGCCCATTTAAATTCCATTTTCTCGAACGATCCGACAACAGTTCGTTTTGTCCGAATTTTGATTCGATCTGATAAAAATTCGATCATTTTCGATCATTCGTTCGAAAGAGTGAGAATCGCACTTCAAGAAATTTAAATTTCTTATTTTCCCAATTTATTCTTGTCTTATTTGAAAGGAGCAATACCGCGCTGACCTAATGCGCATGCGCCGACTTTTAAATCGAAACAGAAACACCCAAATACAATCCATTCATACATCAATAATAAACAGTCCCTTATTAAAAAATGTCTACTAAATATACCAGGAAAAATAAAGCTGAAAAGAAAAGAAAAGAAAATCCCACAATCGGGAGTGTTTTCCCTCGGTAAGGGGGAAAAACACCCCCCCAGTAAGGCGCTTTCCACACCACGATTTCATCATGCTTTGTAAACGCGCCTTGTTACCTTTGCTCGATCAAAAATTCAAAAAATCAATTCAGAACAATAAAATTTCAAATCCGTGAAAATAATAATTAACAAAACGAATTCATGAGTGGGAAAACAGCCCTTGAGGGAATACAAAGACCATAATAAAATGATTAATCAAATGCGTTGATCGAGCACAAAGTAATTCGAAATCGTTCAAATGACATTTATTGCTCGACTGGATTCTTATCAACGTTCCCCTTCGCTATAAATGATGGCGTTACGTGAGTCGTCCACTCATGTCCACTTACTCCGAGTAATCTATCAAATTTCTCTTTCTCTCGAACTTTATGATTCGTGGTGTTCGCGCCTGTCATTCGAGTTCCTTTGTCAGCTGATAGCACTTCATCGTCAACAATGAAATCACCTTTTACACATTCGATTTTTACCCTACATTAAGTAACGAAGTGAAAGTGAACCAGGCAATTTTTACCAAAGATTCTATTGAACGAGGAGAAAACGTTCCCTGGAAGATCACGAAACCAGACAATAATATCAATTATTCAAAAGCAAGTATTGTTTTTATCATTATCGCGTAGCTCCATACCAATCAAGAATTGTTTGAGTTTCAATAAAAAAGGGACACGCGAGTGCTCGTAAAATAAAACGTTACATGATTTACTCTACGACAGTTCTCTCAAAAAATTCGATCGGAAACATAAAATGATTACCGAAATTTCGAAATTGGCAGATTTATTACCTCGTTACAAAATATAAAACCAAAATTACATTGAATGTGAATTTTTCGAAAAGAATTTCTGATAAGAGCAATCAAAATTGCAAACAATGATTTATTCATAAATTGTAAAATACTTGTATGAAACATGAGAAAATAAATTCCAATCTTAGATGATTCCGATGTAATTCCCCATTTAATCTAAAGATTGAACTTTACGCGTCGACAATTGACTTGTGGACTAGATTAGTCACTCGATTAATAATATTTCAACGTAAGCAATCAATATGACCCTTGAGGGATCATTTCACGATAGCCCATGGAACCGGCAAATCGAACCCGGGTATAAATAGAAATAGGCTTCCTTAGGGTGCTCCTACGTCCAAATTAAATAGCGTCTATTAATGAACGCGATACTTCTTCCTAAACTCTCAATCAAACCGTGCTCAAGTGCATATATTCTCCCAGAAAATTGGACATAATTTAATACCCGCGGGGATTAATTTGAAGCATGCTTTTAATAGAAAAATGAGCTATATCCAAGTACTTTGACCCGCGTGCATTTCCCTCGCACCGATGAATGTATAAGTCAACTTCTTTCGCTTTTCCCACGCAATTTTTCAATTTGTTCCATTTTTTCTGTTTATTCAGGTGTGAAACAGAATTAACTGAGAATTTCGCAGCCGGAAAATAATTCGAAGGTGAGAACAAAAGATGACCCCGAAATCAAACTTTAATTACTTCGTTATTAAATTATAAATATGATTCAGGGCAACTTTCAAAACTTAGCTGAAGAAGCCGATACGAAGAAACTTTGATAACGATAATCAAAGAATTGCAGTGACAGTTGATGACGACTCGAAGAAATTAATCGATCGTAACTTTACCTGGAACATAAACGAGCGGGAAACTGATATCAACTCCGGAGTATGTGAAATCTTCAAGTGTCCATTGAGAATTGCGACAAGTCTCGAAAACACATTCGTAAATGGCAGAACGCGATACCGAATCATTCCGAAGTTTGGAGCTCGAGAAAAGCGACCTGGCGAAGAGAATCTTCGAGATGTTGAACAGCGAGAAACAGATTTGAAAAGACCGGGATAGAAGTCATCTTGGACATGCAACATTTTTTGTGACATCCGATTGAATAGGAAATTGATCAAAAATTCACCTTCGGGAACGATGTTGTGACGGCTGTTTTTAGGTCTGGTAAGATCAAAAGGAACTTGGACTGATTCAAACTGAGGACGTTTGACTCGGTTTCCTTTTTTTTTCTTTTTTTCGATTAAGCTTCGTACTCGCATTACGATTATCATGATAAACAATCAGCAACATATACTGAAAACGGAAGAAACGAATGATCACAATCAAGCTTATTATCAAGCAACTTCGACGAAACCACCTGTGGTATCTGCTTCGAGTATCGATTCGGACGTCAGCGATCGCAGGGATGTACGCGAGGCTTTGTATTCCGGGATTTTTCGAAGGCACAGAAAAACGATCCTAGTGTTAGGTAGTTTTTTGAAAATGTTGAGGGTCAATAGGAACATAAATAATTACGCTAGTATAAAAGGAAACGATGAAAACGACGATTGATTGTAAAAGTGTTTACTTGGGTCTTTTTCTTTTCTACTGAATTTCTTTACTTTCGTAGAAGCCAGTACAGGGTGTTTTTGTAGCAATTGTGCAATAGAAGAGTCTTAATGAACGACGAAGAAACATTACTGAAAGACTGTCCACGATTTTTAAAAGACGAAAATACTCGTTCATTTCAATGATTAAATTACCGTACTTCCATTTTTCTGGAGTGGAATTTCACTCGTGAGGAATTTAGAGAGTAATAATTGCAATCTTTCATTGGCTCTTTCAATACGCTCGACTGAAAACATGCAAAAAAATGTAACGACGTAGATTCCGCTTGCGGCAAGCAGTTGCGCTTTAGGAAGTGTCTGCTTGTTTCGAGAATATTTCTGTTCGCAAACACCCATGAATTGTCTACGCCTGGACATTTTTCGACGAAATGCCACCGATCCTGCCTGCAATACGTATAAAATCGGCAGGGATTATCGCGTTTTTTCACTCAATCGATGTCTGGAGCTACTCCAAATTTGTCATTTTCATTTTGCTGTTTCATTGTTGCGCTGTTCGAAAATATAATCTTTTCCGAAAACTATTCGTTATCTCGTGCAATCGTATAAAAACTTCGAAACTTTGCCATTTCAAACTGCTGAATTTCGTGTCGTTTTTAACTTGAAGCCATCGTTTCTGCATTTTTTTTTTCAGTGACGGTCTAATTGTTTCAATAATTAGGACTCAGATTGATTTCCGGGAAGCCATTAAAAGTGGGAGGAAATTCTTCAGGGGTGGTATTATTAATTGTAGGGGCCTTGTTACTGTGAATTTACTTTCTATCAAATCAATGGGCAAATTTTCACCAAACGTTAATTTTAGGTTGCAAAAATGGTGCAGCGTTCACGAGGTTTTTCTGTATAATACATCGACACTCATTAGAATTATAAGCTACGTGTAATTACTTACATATCCGGATAAATTGATATTATAAGATGGTACTTATTTTATTCAATGCCTTAAAAGTGCTTTAAGCGATCTTCACGGAAGAATTTCGTTGTAGTATTATCGAAATAATTATACTGATCTTTGATGGTTAATGTGATTCAAGTTAACAGACTGATTTTCATGAAAACGCGATTTATAGGTGAAGTTTTACATGAATCACGATGACATGTGAGAACTACTTTTTTCATTACGAATAAATTACACTTTCGGAATTCTTGCGAAATATTTCCGTAATCGACGACACCGCACTATAAATCGCATCAGTTTGCGTAGTTTTGCATTCAATTTGTTAGTGAACTTCGATCTTCAAATAAAATTTCCATCGATCGATTGATCTCGTCAAAGGTACAAAACTTGGTTACACTGGAAAATTATCATTCCAAATCTTACACTGGAAATTTCGTATTGAAAAATTCGTAAAACGATACGTAGTGTACGAAAATCAAAATAGTTGTTTGTAAAAAGCAGCGTTAATTTCAATCACTTAGTAATTTAAAAAGGTGAAAATTTCCCGACCTAATGAATCGCTTACCCAGAACAAAATATAACTATCGATGTACCAATAATTACAAATTCACCGGCTTCCTAACCCAAAAATCTCAGAACGAAAAAATTACATCGTAAACAAATGATTCAATCATCGTATTTTATGTCACTGCAGACACTGGCAGTTTCATTGAAAATAGTGCCAAAATCGTCACGTTTCAATATGGTAAAAATTAAAAAATTGGCGCGATCTAGAAAAATACAAATACGTAAACATGTATGTACATATTAGGCAAAAAAACGAGGGTAGCGCCTCAAAATCGTAAACTTTTTGTACTCGACTCCCGGCACTTTTATCGTCGTTGTTGCACTAAAAAATATGTATAGTAATGAATGGATGAATGTCTGAATAATTCACGAAACAATTTCGTTTCCCTTCACAAAACGTATCGAACAGCTTTCGCGATTGTTCTAGCATTTGATATAATTTCGAAATCGAAATTTAGACGTGGTAATGTTAATTTTGTTATATTGAATAATAAAACGTGTTTCGTCATGTACTAAACATTCGAGCTTTTTTCCTTCCTGTTCATTTTATTACTTCTTTCCTCATTTTTTCAAATAGTTTTTCGCGATCTTTCGCGAGTACATAAGTTTGAAAATTTCCCGCCATGCGTGTTTTGACGGATGCGCGGGCGCGCTGCGCAAGCTATTGATTTTCCGAGTGTTTACGTTTAACTTTACATCGATCGCAATTCTAGGTTATAATTATTTGATTTCGTGCTGATTACTATCTAAAGGACACTATTAAATAGCAATTCAGTGCAAAAAGGACAATATGTTGTCACCCGCAATAGATTTAGAAAATGAAGAATGTAACAATGCAATTCGTTGCATATTTTTTTCTGAATTCCATCATATTGTTGGTCCAAAAATTACCTGTCAGGTCAGTATTCGTACGAAGTATTAAAAATAAACTCTTCAAGGCATATTTAATTAGTAAAATCTTGCGAGTTGATGAAAAATTGATTCGTATTCTAAAAATCGAATCCACTGTAATATTTATTTTCGTACTTTCAAATTTTATCTTACGAAACACTATTAAAATGATGATTATAATCTATAGTTTATATTATAAGCATAGTCGATTATTATACTATAAACTTCTATTAAAACTTTAATTTTCCATCGAAAAATATAAATAAGTTTTTTACTCGCAACAAATATTGAAACTAAATATTTTTTAAGGTCCCGGACAATTTTATATCGAAAGATATATTCGACAACGTCAGCGTGTTTATAATTCCCAAAGCACAACTTCAACGCAGCACGATAACTGTGTGAGTAAAAGCAACTATTTTCCTTTTCCTAAAACCATATTCGTTAATCTAAATTGAATTTTTTCCAGAACATTGAAGGATTTCAAAATACTGGGCTTTCCCGTAAAAATAGACAACAAAAAATATGCGAGAAACGCATTCTACTTCAACCTGTGCTTCGTTTGTGACGCCGAAGCTCGCACTGTACACTACGAACCAGTCGTCAAAAAAATATCCGATTTCTTAGTAATAATCATCGTTTTTTGAAAGAAGGGCGAAAAAAGGCACATTTTTGTCCCTCAAGCGCGACGTCGAACATCTCTTTTTCACTGCTCGGACCTCGAAAGTCTTTTAATTTCGAGGGTCTTCCGACCCTCGAAATTAAAGGACTTTCGAGGCCCAGCAGCGAAAAACAGATGTTCAACGTTGCGCTTTCGGCACAAAAAGCGCCTTTTCACGCACTTTTTTCAAAAAAATATTGTACGCGCTACGAGCCTCGAATCTTTTAATTCCTAGGATCTTTTGTTGTATCCTCGTCATCGACTCGGGCGCCCCTGCGGGGCACCCTCGTCAATGTCTCGGATACAACAAAAGACCCTCGAAATTAAAAGAACTTCGAGGCCCTAGCAGCGTAATGTACTATTCCAATCCCCCGTAGCGACTAGCATAAAAGAAAGCGCAACATTACTTGAAAAGGGTTTTGTAAATTTTTGCCACGAGGTGAAAGTAAAACGAAAAATCATGACTTTTTTAAATAACAACGCATTTAACGAGCTGCGAACATACTACTGCGAAAAATTAAGGAAACTACTCATTGAAGCGCTAGCGCACCAATTTTTGATCGATTGGTGCAATTTTGTAAATAAAATCTTGAGGCGTCAAATCAAAGTAACGACGGACAATGTCATTTATGAACAGGCTACAGAACTATCATCTAGGTTTGTAAAAAGAAGCCTCAAAAAATTTAAAGTAGTTCCTTGTATTATGAATAGTTGTAATCTGTATATTTTCAAAATTCATTCTCTTCTTTTTTTTCGCCAAGTGAGCAGATAAACTCCTTGTATAAAGTCGAGAGCCCCTTCTATAAAGTCGAGAATCTCTTTGTATAAAGTTGATAACCTCTTGTATCAAGTTGAGAATATGCTATTGTAGTCCTGTAAATTGTTTTTCGTTGAACTGATGTATTCAAAATAAATGTATGTAATCTGACAATTGAAATTATACTTTTTATATGGAAAAACATTATTTATCATTTTTTATCCACTGATTCAGATAAACTGTCAAATGTTGTCTATTTTAATATATTTTAAATTCCATAATTCCAGTTTTATTTATTATTATGCAGCAGAATTTATCTTATTCGTGTTTTTTTTTCTTCCGAACTGACCCTGATCCAATTTGATACGAATCCAAAAACAGGAAATTGTGCTTTTTCGATATAAAGATATTATAAAAAAAATTAGGTATTACGAAATAATAATTTTAAAGAAACCAAAAAAGCATGGACCAATCCAGAGATCCTCAAGTGAGAGTCTGAATCGCTGGCCAATCAGCCTTGAGTCCTTGTGTAAACAAGGATATTAAAAGCTGTTCATATCTTGGGCTCCTACCTTGAGGTTTCCTTTAAATTTGACCGAAAACATTTTTCAGTTCCAACTAAATTCCAAAATGTGTTTATTTCAATTCTTAGAAAGTTCGCGAAGCCGTCTGAACACATTTTTTCTCATTAAAAACTTAATTTTTGAATGAAAATTTGTGTGAATGAGATTTACGGTTCAAATGAAAGTTTACGGTCAGAAGTGTTTTTCATAAGGAACACATTCAAAATGAAACGAACATGACCGTATAGAAATAGCCATAAACTGTTGTATTTCTTGTTTATTTGAAACAATTTTTCAAACAGTGTGCTCGTTTTCAAGTTCGTTTTGAACTCTCTGACATCTTGACATTAATATCACACTCTTTTTTCATTTTTTTATTTAGTTAAATAATTCAATTATATTACTGCATGCATTTTTTTGATAATCAAATTATTTTACGTAAAAAATTATGTAAAAAGAGTGTGAATTCAATGTAAAGATATTATAGAGTTCAAGGAGTCGAAAAAAGGAATATTTGAAGATGTTTTAGAGTAGAATCGAGTCCAAACATACAATATCAGAAAAATGAATGTGTACAATTGAAAAAAAAATTAGAAACCACTTTCTGCCCACGCTAATGCTAACTTCGAAAATCTTCAAATTGATAAAAGTTTCTGGAGGAATTTTCTCAAAAAAATCGAAAATGGTAAACATCTCATCAAAAAATGTTTTGGCTTTGAACTAAAAAAACATAATGGAGGCTACAACTGAGATCAAAAAAAATTTCAATTCGAAGAGCATTCAAAAACAAACAATTCAAGAAAAAAAACGACTCATTTGGTGGATTTATGGAAAAATTATGAGCCTTAAAAAAAACCTCGATTTTAGAAGAAAATTTATAACTCAAGTAAGAGTGATCGAAATAATTGAAAAAAATCATAAATACGTCTTTCGTCCGGCTCCATAACATATTAAATTTTAAACCGAATCAAAAGGGGTCACCTAAAAAAGTGGCCGACTTGGCGTGGAACGCCCCATATAGATGTGTACCAATTACTATTTTCCTAAAAAAAGTTTTCGACTGAAAGTCAAATGCGGATTAAAAAATGTGAATAAGCTTATGCACATCCAGATAAAATTTGACATATCTAGTCTAGACTCGAGCCTATACAGGCATGCCCCAAGCAGGGATAATCTCGCCACGGTCACTACCATCTCAGGTCTAGCTACAAAATATTTTTGGCCAAGTCTTTGGTTGTAAATTATAACTTCAGAAATCGATAATTTATATTTCACCTGTTATGAAGGCACCTAAGAGTCCGTAACGTTTCATTTTCTATTTCTCAGAGATTTTCTATCGTATATATAAATTCTATTTTCCAGTAATCGAGAAACGATCGGAAACGATAAAAAGAGATAGAAACGATTGAATTGACAAAGTATTTATCGCAAAACTAAAGGCAAATCGACCGTCCCGAGTTGAGTCAAAGCAGCTCGGGACCGTCGAAATGCGCAAGCACTATGTCTTAAACTGGAGACAAGTGAAATGGACTGAGAGCTGATATTTTGGTGACATATCTGCGACTAACGGCTGTTTGGGGACATGAGGACGTATTTTTTTAGATTTCAGATCAGTGACAAAGCTCTGGACTTGCCTCTAGTCTTATGCTGAACTGTACGTTTTTATGCTAGATTCCTCATGTGGTATAAGAAAATTGCTTCATTCATCAATTTTTTGATCATATTTCTTATTTATACCCATTTCTCTATTTGTGTGTTGTTATATATACGAAATGTGAATGATTGTGTGCATAATTCGGTATGTTACCTGTTACCTTTCGGTATTGAATAGTTGATACGTTTGTTTGTACAAAATGTACACTATAAAATTGCCTGTTATGTCAAACGAATTTGAATTGTGTGTGCATCCTCTTCTGCATTGTCTTGCATGTTCTGCTCAAGAGGCTAATGGGATGAAAGCTCAAAACTATATGTAATCTTATTGTTTTTACAGAAACCTTAGAAGGACAGGGCATTAACAGTTTCGAAGTCACAGCGCGTGAAGCCGAGGATGCTGCATGGTTTTTCTGAGTAATGAGCAAGTGGTGGCACATTGTCAATGAAGCAACTCTCTGTAATTCATCAGGCCAGAGTCCACTTACAGAATTTCTGGTCCAGTTCAAACACATCGCAAGAAATATGACCTTCGTGAGCAAGCAGAAAAATGTGACACAAGATCCTACAAAACTGAAGCGCGCGGATATTGTACCTGTAGTCACTACTACAATGAATAGTCTCATCATTACCACTGAGAGCTATCAGGACATATTCAAAAAACTGTCACTAATGGGATTCAAGTCAATGGTTGGAAAACATTTTAATCAGGACTGCGTCGAAAACAACTTTGGGTAAGTCAGAGCGCACAATGTCTGTAACAAAAATATAACTTGCTTACAATTTGAGGGAACCATAAAAATCTTCGTAATCAACGGAAAGAGTAGGGTCAAACTGCGTGGAACAAATTGCGAAGAAGAGAAAGACGTTGTCAGCAATTCACTGTTACATATCGAAGATTTTGATTTTAGACCTGAGAAGAATCCTACAGTCGAACCGGAAGCGAACGCCTTGAACCACGAATGTTCTTTCATCGATGACAATATAACGCGTGGAAAATCCTTTGCCTGCAATATTCGAAAGGAGTACATCCGTTCTTCAGAAGGTTCCAAACAATGTCAACTGTGCTATTCCAGTATCAATCGTCAATGTTTTGGTGATGCGGTTTCTACTCTGCAAAATATATTGGGGCAGTGTGTGAAGCGCCAGTATAAACAGTACAATTTTAATGTCACTGTGATGAAAGAAATAGAGAAATGCATCAAGACGGATTGGGTAGAATGCGTGGAACACAAAGACCTATTGCTGTCGAAAGTGAAGACGACTATTATGGACTACTTCTTGTACTCTTGGTGTGCAACTCGAAACGTCGTACTGGGGCGTATGTATGCCAGAAACCATAAAGATGATCTCGACATGTCCACAACAGCTCCTGAAAATGCGAACCGGGAGAATGTACCATGTACAACTGAGCAGATGGAGCCCGTACTGGTGGACTCTACTTTTCACGCTGCGCAGCCACAGTCGGACTTACGAAACGATGCGTTTGATGTTCCCACGGACAAGCCAAAAAGAAAAAAAAAATCTTCCGTAAAGGTATTCATCATACTCAGAAAGAAAGTAATTTTCATTTGATCGGGCCCGAATCAAACCTGATCAGATCTGCACTCTGTTACGCGAGATTTTCAGCGATCTGATACCCTCTGGAAAAGTTTCAAAGGCACCTGTTACACGAGATCACCAAATGCGAATGCAACTGGTTGTCGAATACTACACAGAGTGTCCAAAAATCACCGTATTACGAGCGGGCCCCAGAAGAGAGAAAGGGGATAAAGCCGAGAATATTAAAAAAAGAGTAGTGCGGAGTTTGTGCTGTACTACCAGGAGTTTTATTCAGTCCACAGTCAACAGAACTAGAGAAAGCGCTAAAATGAGCTCCTACCAATTTGTCACTTCCTTATCAATGAATAACAAATAAAAATTTATGTTTTATCATTTGAGTAGCCGATTGCGGCTTATTTCAAGTTCCGCTTATTCCACTGTTATCTGCGGAATGTAGAGATGAGACTCAGGATAAGTTAGAACCACCTACTTGAACGACAGATCGCGCGTTGTTATCTGTTATTAATCGGTAAGGATGAGATAGATCGGTAAGAGCTTGCTCTAGATTATGTTATTATTTGAGAGCTTTCAGTACTGTTATTTAAGCCCTAGACTTAATGAAAGTCCTCAAATTACGGGCCCAAAGTCGGCATGACTGTATTCTTCACTATTTCCTTCATGTTCTTTTTCCTCACTTATAGGTCCCTCTCTCCACAGTAGATTCCGTGTAAAAGTCTAAGACGAAAGTTTCTTTGTTATTGTTGCTAGAATTCAAAGTTGTTTGAGTTACAAACATTACAAGTTGACCAATCAATGCTCTTTAAGCATACAAGCGTGCTTTATGGTCCAATCAAAATGTTAGTAACTGAAACAATTTTGAATTGTAGAAAAAATGTTGAAAAAACTGTATTAGATTAGTCTACACTAGTCATAAACTAACGGGGATATATTGCTAACGGGGATGTGGTAATTTCAGGCCACCCTGTATAATTGCGTTGCGTTTTTACTTAAAAATGCAAAGTGAATAAAATGAACGATTTTTTTGTTTTACAAATACGTAGAGCGTATTTGTGAACCTAAATAATAAAATACTATGAAAGATTTTTATACTGTACATGACAAATCGAGTCAATTGTTTGCATTGGGAAAAATTTCTGTTTGATCACGAACTGATTAATGTTGTTTGCATAAATTCGGTATCTATACTTAAGAAGGGCGCTACGTTCATACTAACTCTAAAAGCACACTGTAAAAAATATGATCAACGTTGTGTCCGCATATTCATATAAAATTTAATTAAATATAATTGAATAAAATATGCTGTGTTAAATTGAATGACATTTCATGCAAATATTCTATTTATTGATATAGTATACGTTGATTAACGTAGTTTTTTATACTTGAATCATATACTCGAAGCTCTTAAACATGTTGGAGAGCTCAACATACATGATTGTTGGAAAAAAAAGGTTAATCAACGAATGATATAACAATAAATCGAAGATTTGCACAGAATCACATAAAATGTGATCAAATTCATTGCAAATGATTTATTCCCATGATTTTATCGAATTCGATGTACATCAAATAGCCTTCATCAAAATTTATCCAAAAATGTAAGAGTCCTCTAATATCGTTACCCCGCTTTGCCCCATGTTCCCCCTCAAGTAATCAAATGGCAATAAACTAATATGAAACGTCGTGGTAGAAGATTTGTTGCTTAAGAATAAGTTTGTTGATTGGAAACAATCAGTCCGCCGAATATATTTTATTAATTTGACCTAATTTTGTTGTACTATATAAACAACATGTTTTGTCATTTTGTTGATGTGATGAGAACTATATCGATTCGAAACACTCGAAAGTCATTTTCAAAACTATTACAGCTATATAAATTCGTGAATTGTAGTGAATAATCAATTGGACGGTGACGAAGGCTTGGCCTATCGGCTCTAGTAAAGAAGAAATTAAAAGGCAAAATGGTCAGACGAATGCAGTAAAAAAATTAGGATCGAAATTCTGGTCGATCGGAAGGATTGTTGTTCTTACCCGACCAAATGCGCTGCGACGTCGTAAAAGGCCTTTTCACGCATCGTACACGCAGGCGCCGCAGCCATGTTTAAAACCCGCGAGTGTAAACGAGGAGGGCACGCTTCGTCCCAAGCTATTGAATACAATGGAGGTAGTGAGCAATTTCAAACTGAATTTGAACGAAAATGTTATTGACGGTGCGTCTTCAGTGCTCAGTAACGTCGAGGAGCATAGTTGCGCTCAACTGCGGCGTTGGTTGAAGTGCCATGGAAGAAAGCAAAGTGGAAAAAAACAAGAACTTTTTGAAAGGTGAGTAGGTTAGGATTCATGGTCATACTTGAAGGCCATAACTTAAGGGGCTACTCTCATACCGCCGTAAAAAAGCATTTCCTTGAAGAATTTTTATTTAATGTTACAATTAGTTTTTGAGAACCAATCTGTATACACATCGAAATAGATACCTATTATAAACTTCAGAAAAAAATTTTTTTCGTGTAGGTATATGCCAACCATAAAAAAAGGCAAAAATAGGCTGAAAGAAAAAAATAAGAAAGCATAAAAAGGCGAAATTCAAGCGGCTATTTCAGCGAAAAAATGTAATGAAACTACACGAAACAAATTTTTTCCGAAGTTTATAATGTCTATTTTGATGCATCTAAAGATTGGGTAGTCATAATTTTTTTCAATTTAACGTTGTAATTAAGCAATGGTAACAATGTAACGGGAATGTTTCAGAATCGAAAATGCGGTACGAAATAACGTGCCAAATGACCCAGCGCTTAATCGCGGCAAGTGAATGGCAATTGATAGGAATCGATAAATAAAAACGGCGAGACCATTGACGAAATACGAGTTTACGAAAAGCTTTATTGTACGAGAGTAAGAGAGAGCAAGCATGTGTCCTAAAAGGCAGTCACATGATCAACCAAGACTGGCGGCAAATTCAATTTAGGTTTACAATTTCAACAGCAATTGAGGAAGAAAACCTGCAGCAATCTGAAGTCGCCGGAAACCCAAACGTCCTGGTGTACCCAAGCGAATGGTTTCAATTTCCGTCTAGGAATCTACCAACGACATTCTCTTACGCGTCTCTGTACGATTACTTGATTTCGTCATGCTTATTCGGGGAAACCAGTATTGACGAAGTCGAGAACGATCCTGAAAGCGCGATGTATTTCGGATCGTCATCCACAGCAGGAGTGTTGGATATCAGCACCTCGAAGCCCCTGAAGAAGGGAAAGTTGTACCTGGACAGTGGTTTTTTGAATAAAGTGTTTGACAGCGTCACCGAGGAACAGCACTATTACTGTTTTAAATGCGAGGTGAAATCGTTGATGAAAAGCTTAATATACAGCGTGAAAGTTATGATCAACGCCACGACCGGAAAAGTTCTGCACGGAACATGCAACTGCAAAGGCTCCAGCATGGGTCGCTGCAAGCATGCTGCTGCTTTGCTGTACCAGCTACTGCAGTGTTGCGACAATCAAGACCGAGAAAATATACCGTGCACGAGCAAAGTTTGTTCGTGGAATCAAGGAGCGAAAACGAAGCACCCACAGAAAGTTGACGAGGCCCAGTACACGAACAAACAAGCACCGATCAAAAAGCGATCGTTTGATCCAGGCAACAGTCTTTCTGGCAAAATTCCAACCGACAAGAAGAAGAATCGGCTGTTGCAACGTTTGCAATTAATCGGTTTTCGCAGCCAGCGTCCTCAAGTAATGTGGGAATACATGTGGGCCTATGAATTTAAGGAATACGAATTGACGCTGCAACGCAAGAGTGTTCTGCGAAAACTGGTTTATATAATAAATACGTCGATGCTACAGGAACAGTCGGGTCCCTTCGATCTCACTCATGGCAATCAAAATGATTCGGACAATTGGCATGCTGCGAGGAAATTACTCATCACGGCTTCGATTGTGGAGACATTCAGCGGGAAGAAAACGAAGCACTAAATGTTTAATTTAGTCAAAAATCATCTTTGGACCGATCGGTGCGACGAGTTGGAATATATTCCAGCTATCAAATACGGCCGCGTGCACGAAGGGGAAGCGCGGAACGAGTATGCACAGCATTTCGGGTTTCACGTCACCGAGACTGGCCTCTGGATGAATCCCAGGTACCGAGGAGTAGGTGCGTCACCAGACGGTCTCGTAATTGATCCAGCAACTGGTTCCGTGGGTTTATTCGGAGTGAAATGTCCAAAAATATTAGAAAATCACATGCCGAACGATCTTGCCCAACTGACCCCCCCCCCCCCCCCCCCCCGCCCCCCTTCCCCCCCCCCTCCCCTCCCTCCCCCCCCCCCCTCCCACCTCCTCACTCTCCAATCCTCTAATTCGCTTCGAAACCACTTTAACCAAATGCCTACCATTCGCTACCCTTCC
>JABFQM010000789.1:0-28719 GCA_022816865.1 Zelostemma sp. ZL-2020
AAGTCCTGTCGCATTGAGGACACATGGTGATATTCTTCGCCCAATCGCTGCATTCGTCTTGGCCGAGTTCCATTGTCCACACGGAAATGAGTCCTTAAAAAATATTCAGCATTATTCTTTCAGCGATCAACCTCAACAAGACACACTTTGCAAAAAATTCGCATTTTAAACTCAATCTTACCGTAAAAAAAAAAACATAGGCCAAATACACTAGCAGGAATAAGCATGTACGTGTAAAATCCAAGCCAAGCAAAGTAAATTGCAAAATTGACGCCGAAATATTCTTGGATGCTATCTAGAGGCTGCAATTTTATCCACTTTCGTGCCGAAGCCCACTCATTGTACAATAGTGCTCTTGTACTACCTTCCTCCTTGTAAGTTCCCTATTTACAATCATATTTACACGTGAGCTTTGCTTTTCTATTTGAACAAAATTTTTTACATGATATACATAGTTTTATTTACATCGTGCAAAGGGTACGCTGCAGTATATACACCTTCCGCCAAAAGTCGCCGAATACCTTCCGTCTGCCGTTCCAAAATGAAATCCACTATCATGGCTCTCGAGTTTGCAGAAAAAAATGACTTCTCCTCTACATCGAATCTGTCGATTAAAAGTTGTATGAAACTACATATTTCCGAAATTTACTTTCTTCGGTAGAAAACGAATAGTTACAAGTAATCTTTGTCTCGAGAAAACTCGGTGGCTAATCGATACTTTTTCACAGGAAATTGATCTTGATTTAATTGAGCAAAACTAAATAGAAATTTGGCATCATCAAAAATATCGTTATTTTCTTCGGTTTCGCTTTCGTTTGGTTCCACTTTAATCGGCATTCTGAGTTTCATAATTTCACCGTACCGACACAGCACCTCCTGAAAATATTGTTTACATAGTTTATTATTGAAAATCTCTGCTTTTAATTGTTTGTCAAGTGTGTGTTTTGAGCTTTTAGATGGCATACCTTGGGGGTGCGTATTTTAATGAAACACAACTGCTGATACTGTTCATATTCCAATTCCAATCCTTGCTGAATCAGGCTTTCTTCAAATGCTTCTCTTTTTTGAGCTTGGATCATATTGCCATTGTCCAAGTATGCCAAAATAAAATCGATACTTTTGCCTTCGCTTCCATCGTTATCTCTGAGATTTTCCACCTGTGACTTTTTATTAAATATAAATTGATCAAAAATATATGCACACTTGGTAAATGATGTTTTACTTTTTCAGTACGTACAAAAATGTTTCAATGTAGATCACATGTTACAAAAAACATTATCTAATTTGTGTGTTTTAAAACAAAAAGTCCATATTTAACGTCTGCGCGAATTTGCCAGTGAAAAATTGTTTCGGAATAACTTTGTTCTGTTTTTCACGATGCGTTTAAAAAAGAAAATAAGCAATCGAATTTTTCATTAAATTATCGCTTTTTTATCGTCTACATTCTATATTTATCGATGTAATAAAAAAGGCTGAAAAACTTCGTAGATTAGACAAAATTTTATCGATCTAGCAAAGTAATCTACGAAATTATTTTTCAAAAAACATTTTCTTCAACCAACAAAATATTTTTCGAGTAAGTACGGAAGAAAGTTTTTTAACAATTAATTGAAAAATACATAGACCATTTTCAAGGGGTTGCTTATTAATTCTCATTACAAAATTGTTTAACAAATACTCACAGTAGTTGAATCAGACGAGAAATTTTCTTGTTCGATGCGTATCATATTATTAATATAATCCATGGGCATTTCCTCTCCAGTTAAATAATTAAATCTGCCGTTTCTAGTAGGGTCCATATTTTCCGTTTTTGTTAATCCATCAGTAAATTAGAAACGTATAATTTATCAATCGAAGTCAATTATCGCTTCGATGGTTGACTTTCAGCCCACTAAAAATAATTTAGTTTTCATAAATTTCTAAATCGTCTTTTTTATTACGAATGCATTTTTTCAACGGCGTGAATGTTGCAGGAAACATTGATAAAATGACTATTTTTGTATCGTCAGCTCTGTAAAAAGAGCATGAATCATGGGTATGAAAATAACCGAGTTTATTTACCATGAAAAAAAATTGTTCATGGTAATTAAGTAATCAATTATAATAAGTTCCGTTTTGTGCCTGCTGATACTAGGATTCAAAAATAGTACTTACGCAAATGCGTCTGCTATATATTGTGCATTAATTTGCACACCTGCACATAATTGATCCGATCCCGAACAAAATAACGCAACAAGTGAATTTTGATAAGCTCGAAATCGCACTCCGCGACTAACAACTAAATGAATGTATTGCATTAGAAAGATTCTCCTACCACTTTAAACACATTAGTCATTAGCTTGCTCATTTTTAGTTCGTACTTTAAAAAGACTGATGGAAAAAATAACAAAGTGAAATCAGCTGTTTTTGTCGTGATTAACCGCGACATCTACTGTAATTCCATCGAACTTCGTACAATTCCCGCCCTATCCAATGAGTTTTTCGAGTTGTTGAAAAAAACATCGAGTCTGCATTTGTTGTTATTTATTGCAGTGCACAATGTCAAAACTCGTTGAATCTTCGAAACGAAAGGAAAAAGGTAGAATTTGATTCCATTGGCAACGTTCGATATCCTTTCGAAATTGTTTTGTTTACTATAACCTATAAATGCAAGTGTTTACATAAATATTTAATACTTCGTAATAATTTTAAATGTTATCAATCTCGTATTCTTTTTCATTTCAGAGTCAAACATCGAAGAGGACTTTGAAAAAATCGCCATCTCCAAAAAACTCCGCACTAGAAGCCAAAATATTCAAGAATGTAAACGAAGTTCAATAAGTATGAACTCAAAATTCAAATTTACATAATTTTGACCCTTATTAAAATTATTCTATTCTTGAAAATTCTAGGGTTTTCTCAATTGGTCAATGCTGCTTTCAAAAAGCTGAAATTCGCCTGAAACTGAAAAACTTGTATAGTTTAAATGAAAATATCGAGACTTTTTGTAACTATTTGTTAGCATCAATCGTTTTGCAAAAATTGATGAGCACTTTATTGAATATGAACTCATTTGCCAAATCTAGGCCTGCATATTATGCTACGTTTCTAAAAGAAAACACAAATTACATTTTATGAAAGATTTTTTTGTTTTTTGCTCGATACATTTACTTTAAGGGAAAATATTGAGGGGGGATAATACAACCAAATATAATTCTAAGCATTTCAACATGCTGAGAAAAAGTTGATTGTATATTTTCATGTTTTTTTTGTACCAAGGAAATAAATCAACAAAACAATACATTGAATCGGACCAATCTTCGGCTAATGAAAGTGTGAGCACTGAAGAAGAATATAAACCTTCCAGCGATGATGATGAAGCTGACGAAAATGAGAACGAGGAAGAAAGTGAAGAGAGTGAAAATGAAGATGACGAAGAAGAAGATAAAAATGAAAAACCAACTACATTTTCGGCACCGGCCCAATCGTCGAAATCGCGTAACACTCGTCAATCTCTCGCAGTTCAATCCAAGAAATCAAATTATACAGAATACGTAAGCACATTTACTAATAAATATATTTGATTCATGACAACATAATAATTTTTGCTGTCTTTTAGTGCATTCAAGGAGACTATTTTGAATCGTCTTCGCAAAAGACTCATACCTCAAATCATACGTTGGACCGACTGAAAAATCCTCGCTTGGATCCTAAAATGTTGCGCAAGTTGACTAAAAATCAAAGTTATTTGTCAAAAGAACACGATGAGTGTCTCAAGAGGCTTTATGAGAAATCTCAAAACATGTTTTCGCAGTGGCAATTCGCACTGGAGTAAGTTTACGTATAATAACTATCAACTTCTTGACGTGCAACTAAACATTTATTACGCTTTTTCAGAGAAGGTTTCAGCGTATTGTTGTACGGATTGGGCTCAAAAAGGAACTTGCTCAATGATTTTTATGAAATGATGGTATCTGAGCATCCCGCTGTGTTCGTTAATGGTTTCTTCCCAAGTTTAACTCTAAAAGAAGTAAGAAAAAACTCGACCACAGAGTTGGGCATCGCAATGAACGATTAACATTTCATTTTTTATCGCAACAGATCTTGGATGTCATAATAGTAGACTTGTTGGGAATGGAGAGTACACCGAAAGCTGACGACTGCTTAAAAATCATCGAAAGTACTTTGCGGAAAAATCCGCAGGATCGTTTGTATTTGATCATCAACAACATCGATGGGCCTCAATTGAGAACGAATAAAATGCAAGATTTTTTCTCACGGTTGGCCGCTGTTCCAAATATCCATCTTGTCGCGTCTGTCGATCATATCAATGCTCCTTTAAGTGAGGTTTACTATTTATTGATAAAAACAGTATCATCCGAATCGGAATGATTCTTATTTCATTTTTACAGTGTGGGATAACATGAAACGTTCGCGTTTCAACTTCTTTTGGTGCGACGCTACCACATTTTTGCCTTATGGAGAAGAAACTTCGTACGAAAGTTCCATGCTCGTGGAACATGGCGGAGCTCTTGCATTAGCATCCCTGGAAAGCGTCTTCCGTTCTTTAACTCCCAATGCTCAAAAAATGTACATCATACTCATCAAATACCAACTGAAAAATGGTTACGTTGTCAATTACTCAGGTACATTACTGTCTTTCCGCATTTTTATCTCACTCTGCTCTTATCTAATTCGAATTGTTTTCCCCTGAAATTAGGAATGTCATTCAAAGAATTGTACCATAAAGGAAGGGAGCTTTTTGTCGTTAGCTCGGATTCGATGCTTCGAGCACTTCTCACGGAATATACCGATCATGTTTTGGTTAAAATTAAGCGTGGGACCGATGGGATCGAATATTTGAGTGTGCCTTTAGAAAAAGACGCATTGAAACATTTTCTTGAACAACACGATTCGAACTGAATTACATATTAGTGAATTGTCTCGGGAGTGTCGTTTTTAAAAACCATACTTATAAGAAACACTGTAGAATTTCACATGTTCAAAACACTTCGAAATTAAATCGTTCGTGTATAATTTTTCGCAATAGTTCGTTTTGAAAACAAAATTATCCACTACAATATCAGCTTTTTACCAAAACTTAAACACAAATTGTACGCATTACGTAGTTTCTGTGCTGTGTACAATTAGTTGCGGTTTCCCCAGCTGAACAAATCACATGAAGTTTCCATCCGAGATTCCTATGTGGGATTTTGGCTATTCTACATGGAAATTCCCTAAAATCATCATTTAGCTTTTTCATGTTCCGGCACCGCAAAATAATAGCTCCTAACAGGTTTGCTGGCCGAATAACGTTGCACGCGGAAGTTTGTGGTCGTACAACTGTTTCTACTTTGAGAATTTTGTATTTATTTCGTTAAGAACTTGTTCTAGCCGAAACGTATGATTCCCAATTTTCATTTAATTCTCTGGCGTTATAAAACCGCAGAATAAGTAACTCTAAACAGGTTTACTAGTTAAATAATGGCGCACGTGAAAGTTTGTGGTCTCCATGGAATTTTGCATTTATTTTATACAGAAAACTTTTCTCAGATAAATCGTACGATTTTAGATCAATTCATTTGCTCCACTCGCGGTATAGCGCCACAAAATAATAACTCCAAACAAGTTTGCTGGTTGAATAACAACCATAGTTGCATTTCTTTCAGTTCTAAGTCGAGTTTTGGTATTTCAATTCATTAAGTTCTTCATTAGATGTATATTGATTTTTTATATTTCCAACTTATTCATTGGTTTGCTTAATATTTATAGTTCAATTACATCTCATTTCATTTTATTTAATTGTGAATATTTCATCTACATAAGTTTGCCATTTCTATCTACATATTCTGTGAATTTCCAGTCATAAATGTTTATTCAAACGAATAAAGACACAATGAGGAAAGCATTTTTTCAATGCGCTGTCTGGCGCCGCAAAATAATAGCTCCCAACAGATTTTATGGTTGAACAACACCGTACACAGAAGTTTATGGACCGAAGCATCGGACAATTGTTCATTTGCTCTGAAATTATGAATTTATTCGAAACAACAAAGTTTTTCAATGATTGTGTCTCGTGAACGTGCATGGAATCTTCGAAACGTTATTTAAATAAATCGCACGCGGGAATGGCTTTTTACACGATCGTGGAATCTTTGGAGTGTTCCGCAAGAACCTGCATGCTTTCATGCAGTTTCGATAGATAAAGTCATTAAACTTAATTACTGCTTTTTGAAGAAAGGCTACATACAAAATAAGATGTTTTTATCGGAAGCACTTTTGACATTTCAACTAGATAATTGTCCAATATTCATCTGTGTACTTGAATGCTAACAAGAAAATTATCGCTTGAGTTACTAGGAATTTCTACTTACGATAAAATTATTGTTTTAGTAAGCACTAAGAAAACAGTATTGTTAATGTGACAGGAAAATTATTGAAAAGACAAGCACAATTATTTTTAGGGCTTTTGGGAAATTTGTTCATTTTATTTTTATTTCAAAATCATGTTTCTACAGATTTTTTCATTGATAAAACTTATAAATGACTCAAAAATTGTATTAATTATTTGTCTAAAGCAGTTGCTTTAATTAAAATCGGGGTCAACTACAATTTTGGAACACAAATATTTTATTATAATGTAAATGGCTATTGATAAAATCACGAAATTTTACCTTAGGGTCCATAAAAATAATTATACTTCAAATTCGTTAAGCTGTAACTTTTTCTTAACAAAAAAATAACCGTTAATCGATCATCACCATAAGTTTGTTGTAAAATGTATTTAAAAAAAATCGATCAATTTGTTTTCTTGATTAAACAAAATTTTCTCTTCCGATGTGATTTTCGATGTTTCTATATTATCAAACCCGAAACTCCCCAACGTCTCCTCCGCACCGCGGTAAGAAAAGATACATTCGAATTTTAATGTAAAAATATGTTCTCTGAGTTGGACAAGTGCGTATGTCTGTGTTGCAATTTCATTTGTCGAGAGTTCATACGACGAGCCTCTATTTCCTCGTCCGCACAGACAACTGGCGTTGGCTCAACTTTTTCATGACGTGACAATGGTTGTGCGGTTCGCTAAAGAGACGAGAGAGTTCACTCACTTTCCCTCATGAGGAAAGCGTGGTATCTCAATGTGCATGTATTCCAGACTCCAGCAACTCTCGTCGCCCGTTCCAATCTTTCGCAGGCGTTTAGCAACAACTAAAATATACTCGAAATGAAAGCATTACTTTCGAACGATTTGAGAACATTTTTCGATGGAGACATTCGTTCGTCCCCAGACTATTAAAAATGAAATGGGGCCAAGGGAAATATGAGGAATAGAAATTGTTATTTTAGAATGGAATCCTAATAATTAGTAAAGATTAACAAAACTTTTCTACCCGGAATAAATTACCTGAAGAAACGTTTGTTTCCAATGTAATAAACTCGAACAAATGTAACATACAATTTTGGAATGGATTACAAAAAATAAGAGGGAAAATAACAAATCCTCTTTTTTCCATGCGATTTGTAATTTTAACGTCCGCGTAATGGCTGCATTCTACCATTAGACAGAACTGGGTTATTCCATCTAGAAATGTCCAGATAACGCTGACCTGGATGAAAAATTACGGGGCACTCGAGTCTCAAAATCATCGCAATATTTGGAAACTGCATTATTGTGAACGTTTAATTCAAAATTACTCAACTTATTAGCTTTTCAGGTCGACTAATGATTTTTATTTTAGCTTTTCCGAAAATCACAAGGAATGCTCTGTTTCTGATGATGTTACGGTGATTTTGAGACAGTTTAAGCCGTGACAGCGAGCTTTTGGCGAGAACTTACCTCGAAATGTATCGTATTTGGGACAGATCCAAGCCACGTTCTTCGAGACTATGTTCTGCCTCGGAGGATAAAGGTAATAAGTATGGAATAAATAAGGGAAACAAGAACACGTGTATCCACTTACACAGATGGAATATTCGCAGATAAAGTCAGTCGATATGTAACGTAACGCGAGAGGTTACGGAGTTTCGTTTCGTGCTCTTTTCTCCCACTTGATGCTCCCGATAGAACGAGAACGCGCAGGTGACGGGTCAACGGTAAGCTATTTACCTACTTCACCTACCTCACCTACCCGAACGGCCGATGCATTGACTCATTCCCCTGTGTTCATTCTCCGGAGAGCAGCGCACGTAACTGTGCAATCGTTTCTCGGCCAATACGAAACGTCGCAAAAAATGATTGAGCGCCTTGTTTAACATTTTCCTGGATTTATCGTAACCTCGCTGCTGCTACTTCATTTGCTCGAGTGTCAGGATTCTGTTATCACTCCTTATTGAAAACTCACTTCAATTCTTTGACGAATCGTACTAGTTTTCATTTCGTCGGTGGGATAAAAGTTGTTTTATTGTCGAAATTTCAAAATTTTTTATCAGCTACTGATTATTTTTGAATAAACCCGTTCAATAAAGAAAAAAAAAGATTTTTCTAATCAAGGGGTTGGTCTGTTGGGGTAGAAGAAAGAAAATTGTGGAGAAATATTTTCATAAACACTAAAGTCAAATTTTAATTAATAAAAAGCTAAGAGTTGGGAAAATTTAATTATTCAACTTTTATTCCAAGAGCCAACCTTTTCAATTTTAGTTTTTTAATTGAAACAATTTATCAACAATTTTGCACAGTCAATCACAGTCGCGAACTCCTTGTTGGCCTGGAAGTCTATCAAAGTTCGCTACTTCACCCGAACCCCCGTCTATGCTTACACACATTTTGACACTGATGCAGCTTAGAGAAACTTGGAAAATGAATGTAAATCCGACGTGGAATGACCTTAATATACTCGGATAAAGACAAATTTGTTTAGATTATCCGGGAAGTTAACGATCATTCATTTACCTTTCTACATTTTAATTCCGAGTAAAGAAAATGACTATGCAAAGCTTGAAAATTGCGGAGGGATTATATAATCTTTCACGTCATATAAATTACATAAATGTATGATTACATGATCAACATTGATATTGATTATCGCTCGAAGCATCACAAATAGTGCGATCAAAACGTTAGTAATCCGAAAAAGCTCGAAGTCATCGCGATTCAAAGTCGACCTAATATATCAATTATATCACGTGAAGCACGTTTTACTTCGAGGACGTTAAATTAGAGCTTAAACAAAAGCAATAACGATTCGCGTTATCTTTATGGCTATGCAAGAGAGATTTTTCTTGCAATTAAAGTGCCAAAGAGCAAAGGTACCCAAGTTTACAGAAAGCAGCGAGGTCTGAGTACTGAAAACCTCATCTCGAAAACTAGTTCAATTAGAGAAAACCGCGGAAAAGGAGGTATCTCCGAGAAATCATGGTATGAGGGTTTTGGGGGCAAACTTCTATCGCGATTACGCCGGCGCCTCGTAAAATCCATAAGTACAATGTTCAAAAAGATCTTTGTTTGCTTTGCAGCTCTCATTTGTCTTTATTGTCGATACTTCTATAAAACATGCCGAATTCGCTGATAATTAATGCAATTAATCAAGCGCGATTTTGTGGGAAACGTAACTTTGCTTTACATTAAAATTGATTCTAATAAAAGCAAACTCTTTTGTAATGAAAACAATAATAATTTGCTCGAATGCGGAGCATAATACGGATAGTAATTGAATGCGACGAAGAGAGCCAGAAGAATGATTGTTTCTCAAACTCTGCACTTTTGATGGAGATCAGGACGTGCCGAGGCTATGGCCGCGTTTCTCGTGGTTTTAAGTAGCACGTATCTGCCTGGCCTCTTGGTGCATCATTCATCGCCGGCACAAAAGAGAGTGGCACCGCACGCGGCAAATTGTAACATTTTAATAGCTGCAGTGAAAAATGAAAATATTGTGCAAACGAAATTGAAAGTGCGTTTTTTAACCCTCCATTGGTTACATGCTCTTTGCAACGCGAAGAATTTGCTCGCATAGTTGCATGTCAGCGGAGCTCGGAGAAAAATTTTGTTGACTCAGCGCAATGGCCATTTTGTTAATCAGGGCGCATAATTTTGTCAAGCTCATTTTGTTGAATTGGTTTTATCGCTCACTTTCTCAGACAAATGGAAATTGCCATCTTTAACAGCTTAGTTTTACAAATTATTTCAATACTTTCAATCACTTTAACTAATTCCGACCTGATTTTTTTTAGATTATCTAAAATAATGAAATTGTTCAACTGAAGTTTACCAAATTTTTAGACATAATAAAAGGCAGCTTTTTGAAGTTGGTATAGTTGTAGATTTCTTTTTTTTTAACAAAAATGTTGGAAATACATATACGTTGAAAGTGAATTAGGGAAAAGGAAATATTCAAATTAAAAAGGAATGATATTCTTCGAAGAAACATTTACAGTGTTTGAAAAAAGCCGATTTTCAGCGATGGAAAAAATTACGAAATTAAATTGGGCCAAAGAGTATTTTTAATATGTTAATTGATCCATCGTCTAAATCAAAAGATTAACGGTCCCGTTTCCAGAGGCAACTTGGCATTTTTTAAGTTGAACATGTTGACAGTATTAAACAATGAGAGACTTTCGTAAGAATTTAATTGATATTAAAAATATCTCTTGGCCCAATTTAATTTCATAACATTTTTATTATCAAAATTTAAGTTATTCCGTACGTTTTTGAGGTCAGAAATTTAAACTTTGTGGATTACAAATTCAGCTTCAATCATGCATACTGATAAAATTTCAAAGATCTGGAAAATGAATACAAATCAGTTATTCATCTTCTTAATTGGTCTGGTTAGGTAAGTTTATCACTGGATTACGAAATTGAAAAGTTAAAAAAATTGAACCATTACAGAAACCACAAAAAAGCGATTCCGAAATTGAAACCGTTATATCTTAGCATCAAAAAAACGGAACCAAAACTGGAACCAATCATTGAATTGTTGTTTGGTACCAATGATTCTACGCCGCGTCCAAAAAAGTGGCTCTTGGAAAGGCGTTATTTACTGGGGCGAGAGTAAGTAAGAAGAGTATTAATAATGAAACCGGCGCACAGAGACGAATGTTCATCGCACTAATTAAGGACACCAAGACGATCTCATTTCGTAACGCGAAATCGTTCCGGATAAGTTATTCGAGCTTCCAATTCGAAATAATATCTTCTCTCTCGCCCGAGTCAAGCGTTCATAAAGAGGACGAAGACAAAAAGAAATTCGATGAATAAATTTGCAAATCCTAATGCGACTGGCGATATTATCACGGTCTCTGCACCCCTTGTACTCATCGTCGATTGATTCAATCTCGATGTAATTCAAACGCATGAAAGACGTATGCATATTTATAAATAGCTTTGCGTTCATGAAAATGCAAGATGTTGTTTTTCATCATGAAAATTCACGTTGGAATCAAACCAACGCGCATCAAATTTTCTTCGAAAAAATAGGAAAATGAAAAATAGGAAGATTCCGATCACGTAGGCATTTTAAAAGAAAAAATTGCCCCGACAAATACTGGTGATCGTTGAAACTGGAACGAGATATCGAGCTCAATAGCGGGAGTGCGATGAAAAAAATTTGGCAACAATAAATCGATGCGTCCCTGAGAAATTATACCGAGTACGTTGGGTGGGTGGACGAAGGCGATGGCGACCGAGTGTGAGACGTGTGGGAGTTGCTACTCGCACTCCTAACTCAAACTCTCGCGCTTGCTTTAGAAAGCAACGTGCCAACTGTTGGTAATTCTATATCGTCGAAATGGTTTGTTCGTTGCGGCCAGTCGATCGCAAGTAGGCAACCGAGCGACTCAACTAGGCAAAATTAGAATGTGTCTTTGATCCGATCCACTCTGACACTCGTTTACGCACTCGGCGCGTTCGCTCGCGTTTCAATTGCTTTCTGAACATCTTCCAGAATCCATTATAGCTTTCCCAAACTCATCTCGATTTTTTTGAAAAACCTTATTTTAAAAATGATAGGAATTCTAGTAACACTGAAAAAATGTACTCTAAAAGCAATCACTTTGAACTGAAACAAAAATTAGAGTGTTGAGTCATCTCTAGAAAGTCTCTCGTCGGGAGATTTTTAAATTTTCGTTTGTATTTTAACTAATCAAAGTTTGAACTAATGAATCCATGATTGATGTTTCGATAAATTGGTAAATTTTTCAACAAAAGCGAATTGGAGTGACAAAGTATTCTTCATTTACTTTCTAATGTGTTTCGGAGTCTTTCCGTACTCCCATATTGTCTTTTTCTGTCACTCTTCTCTTGTCGTCGTGGCGCCGAGGCAGTTTCACTTTTAAATCTACCTCGCGGCACTCTCGATCAAATACATTTCACCATTTCACCGTTTCGACCACGGTTTATGTGCAATTTCTGTTTCAAAATATCTCCCATCATGACACGCTTCATAAAGTCATGCTCGATCATATTCAAATATCAACTATTCCTGCCACATTTTTAGAACAAATTTAATTACCACTGACGAACGGATAAACGAATTGTTGGAGGCGAATATTTTGTTTGACTGCATTAGTGTTCTTTATTCAAGCGATAATATGAAACCGCCGTTATTGTGAAAGACTATATCATTTTTGCTGACTTCTCGCATTTCCATCGCTCGTGGTGATGTCAAAATCAGCGTGTTTACTTGCATTCAGCGAATTCAGACTCATGAGCGTCGAGGCTGCAGATCATTTTACACAAAATGTTTGCACACCTTTTCTTACAGCTCGACTTTCTTCGAATTCATTTACATTCTAAAAAATTCGCATTCATTTATCGTACGAGTACTTTTATTGAATTTGAGTGGCACATGATTAGCGCCTTGGGCTATTTTTCAGACCCCGATGAAAAATGTTACATGGAAAGTTGGCCTGTGGGTTTAGAAGATACCCATGTTTTTTGAACATGTCGGAAAATCTGTAAATTTAGATGTAACAGCATTGAATGTAGTACACGTTTTTTGCAGGATTTTTTCATTCGTGTTTTGCCGAGAGAAATTTTGTAAAAAAGCTGAAAAAAATTTGATAAATGGCCTGAAACGGACAAATGAAAATGACATTTAATAAGAGGATTTTAGTTTGATGAAAGACGTTGAGTACGTATCTGAAATCTTTTAAACATAATGGCATCAATTGCAATTCTTAAACAAACATAAAAATGTAAATTGAAGTATGATTTTTTGTTCTATATTTAAAAAACAGGAAAGGGTAAAAAATGTACTTTCGATGTACACAAACAAACCTCCTCGAATGAAACTTCGAAAAATAAAGTTTCAGTGGTTTAAAATGAATATAAACGGCTGACATATTTGAACAAATGACATGTACGTCCATAAAAACTTCGATTTTTCATGGCTTACGAAATAATTTAGATGGATCATGTAGTAATAAATGAAAGAAACTCGACCACTCCATTCCATTTCGAAAGTCTTGACCTCTAAAATTATTTATATTTACACGGAAAAAATCTGTCAAACTCGCTGAAACGAATGAAGAATGCAACAATGCGAAAGCGTAATGAGTTTAGTATTCGCAACAGGGTGGAGCTGATTTATGATATAAACTCTAGAATTAAATTTTGTCCCTTTTTACACGTGTGCGCACGTGCATTAACGCTTGCAAGCAACCATTTATTATTTCTTGGGTCGCCAAGGCGCACGCACAAAGACTTGTTGTGACGCGACAGGACTTCGTCTCGGTCCACTTATCACGAGGTAAACGCACACCAGACCGAACCTTTCACAACGCACACACGAAAACGCGATATTCTCGTGTATGCACTTTCATTTGGGTTGTACTTCGGAGCTGGGTCGGAGTTCGGGTTACCCGCGTCTACAGAATTTCGATGATACAATTTTTATTTAAATAACATCACACCATTATTTTATTTCAACTTATCAATCGTCAGCATTGCTATCGGATAAAGTTAACATTAATTACTAAGAATTCAAAACACTATTTGATAATATTTTCCGGTCAGCTTTCGATAACATTTCAACTTGTTCTTTATTTTTACTTTTTTATCATGAATTTATCAATGACTTTATTCTCCCACTTCTAAATTGTTCACACCACATTTTTAGAGTGGATTTCCACTCTTTTTGCACCCCAAATTTTTATGTAAATAGAATGAAAAGTCACTCTAAATAGTCACAAATTCCTATCAGTCTCGAAGTGGAAATTGACTCCGAAAGAGTGCAAATATTTAACGTGTTGAAAAATGTTTTCTCTAATTATCTAAACAAATACTGATAAGGTATTCGTAGTTTTTTTTGAAGTGTAAGTTTATTTACGATTGTCATTAAACATTAAGGCAATACGTAATCGATCCTAGCTGTGATAAGTAAGTGATAAAAAATTGTACTTATTGACATTTGTATTTTCGTGTTTTATCAAATTATCAATGAGTTGTCATTTAGAAACTCCGAAGAGGGTCTAAAAACAAGGTCGAAAGCTTAGCAAACAATAAAAAAAGCATTCCACAATCGGTGAATATTATCGGTTTCGTAGTGACTGATCATTATTTTTGTCCGAACGCACCAAACTACGTCACAACTGTCATGTGCTCTTTTCTAGCAGATAACGATCTCCATCCTCTCAAAAACGAAAGAAATGTCATGAATCAATGCCATCCGCTCAAATAAGAACCAATGTTCTCGTTTTTTCGTGCCCTCTTCCAATTTTTATCAATCTAACAGCCAACCTCTATTAATTGATAAATAATAACCACAATAATATAAAAATCTAATCGTACTTTGATTAAAACCCAAAATTCGTGTTACAATTACATTCCCATTAAAAGTTACGAAAATATCGATTTTTTGGCTTCATTTTTAATCAAATCTGACCATCGCTAAAGCACTTACTTTAATAGCACAAATAAGAGTGCCGGACCACTGTTATAATTACTCTAATAATATTTTATACCACGATTACCATCGCAATTATATTATTACGATGAAATTCGAATGATTCCATTAATAGTTGGCGAACAAGTGGTATATGGTGATCGAACAAGTGTGGGTGCGGTTCGTTGTGTAACGCGATCTCATCGTCGTCATCATCGTCTTCTTCTTTGCGCGATAGCTGAATAGGCCCGTCAATAGTTTTCTTCTTTAAATGAAACAGGTCACTCGGGCGTTCAGCGTATTCTTGGTAATTTATATGAGCACGAGGCCACTGCCGCGTGCAAGATAAAATGAATGAAAAACAAACAAATAAAAAGAAAAATAAGAAGAAAGAAACGGTGAAAGTACTTCTCTCGCGTCACACGTGTATTTCAGAGTTCAGCGATCGTCTTTAAGTATTAAAAAAACGTGTATGTTGATATTTTCTTCCAACGTACTCGATAGAATTTGCAAAGCGATATCCTGAAGATACAATTTTCTTACGACCAGTGAAGAAAATTTCACAAAATGGGCATTGAGTGTGCATGTGTGTTGATGTATGAGAATAGATGTGCTTGCTCTGGTTTTTTGGTCGATCCGCTCGCGTTCAGTGCATGACCGAGATCCGGATGCGGGAGCAATCGTTCTGGCTGTTCCTCCTCCGACGAAGGATCTCGTATTACAATGTATACGAAGCGCGATCTAGGCTAACAGCACTCGTCCGTCGTTCGCCCAAGTGGGAGCATAACCCCGTAATGCCTCGTAACGCCTGTGCCCTGTTAAAGTACTTGGAGTACTATAAATACTGCCTCATCTTGATGTACTTTTACCAGTAATATTTTGAAGCTCAAAAGTATGCAAAAATTTCCATTCTTCAACGTTTCGCATCGAGAAACTTTGATGGAAAAATGTCCCGGCCTTTTCAGGTGTGAAATTCAAATTATGGGCGATTATAATAATAACGATAGTTTAACTTTGAGTTAGAAAATATGTTGTTCGATACGAGTTTTTTGAGTGTGTATGTAGGTACTCGGAGGACTCGAAGTCACGGAAATAAGGAAGGAAAATTCTGCATGGGCCGTACGGAAATAGATACGCGAGATGTGGCTCTCGATGGTCTTTGGGAATACTGAGACTCAGCTCCGTGTCGTCTGTCGGTGCGCAACCTACCTACATACCTACGTAAATGCGTACGAGCTCCGCTTCCCTCGAGCCTCGAGCTCAAACTACTCTTGCCCCCCTCTCGCTCCATCCGCTCTCCTTACGATCCTCGTCTTCCGTGGAAAGAAAAAGGGTCGAGTGCGGAATGTACAAGCGGCACAAGCGCGTACGCAAACTTTATGTACGAGTATGAAGTTGATGATTTCGTTTGGGTCACGGACGCTTGCTTGACGATCGATTCGATGAGAAAACACGTATTTACTGGGACATTACAACCAACGTTAACACTTATTACGCAAAAAGGGTTGGGATATGCTATGTAATCAATCATTTTCTCGAAGTTCAACAATTTCAATCTCCGATATTATTTTCAGAGCTCGTATTATTGGATATTCAAGGTTGGATAACCGAGTTTAAAATTAGAAACTAAATTAAGTTAGAACCAGACAACTTTTTGCGATTAGAAATTAGAAACTGGAAAATTCTCATTCTTTATGTAGAATTTGGTTTATGGAAAATGGTTTACAATCCGTTATAAAATGTTGAGTTTTAATTCCCGAACATCGTATTCCGTGGGGAATATACGGAATGATTGAAATCGTTGTTTTTATCTGATTATAGAACACGACATTCGTTTAGTTCTCATTCAATCGCACGAATAAAACTTTTCTTGATTTTACAAATTTATAAGTGATGCCGCTTTGAAATTGCGAACACTCAGTTTATCTTTAAGATCTCTAAATATTGAATCACCAGTGCTGAACAATCTTTAAAAAATGTACTGATGGCAAAGCGAAAGTACGAATACGGAAAGTTTTTTTTGCTGACGAGGCAAACAATTCAATTCGTTATCAAATTGTGACAAGCATATAATTTTGCATCGTCTTTTCGTTGGGAGCATCCGACTCGTTATATATCGCGACTTAAAAAAATTATGCTTCCTTGACTTTTTAGTCTGAAACAATATCCTTATTCGAAGGAATCATCTCAATCAATTTCTTCATCAAATAAAATTTCTCTTGAGTATCTTTATTCAAACGAAGACGAAACTCGAGTACTTGAATACCAGACATTTCAAGCTATTTATATTTGAATTGTTTTATATTAATCACGACACAATAATGTCACAATTATTCCGTTTCTTCGGCCATTTCTGCAGCATTTTTAACCGACTTTAAATTATCTATAATCATTTAGAAGTTTCAAACATTTGATAATTCAATTACATTCTAATAAGAATAATGAAAATTATATGCAATTCGACCAATTACCATTATTTTTTTAAGTTTAGTTTCAGATTTATAATTTGAAGATATATAGGCACACTCCATCATGTCTTTCGCATCGCCTCAAGAGGTTTCAAGGAGGCTACTTGATTACATATTTTAAAAACCATCAATTCAGACCACCAGTTTTGAGATACGGACCAAAATTATACTTCTTCATCGAAATTTCGACTTCTGACTTCGCCTTGTTAAAGTAGGGAAAAATCCCTTTCGATGTTTATTTTTAATTAATCTTAAGAATACTTATCATCGTCATTAACGAACCCAAAATGTGCCATAGGAGAACATTACGCGATCGAATTAACACTTAAAAAATGTGTAAAATGTGCCCTCATTAATCCAGGTTTTTAATAATAAAATGCTTTCAGCTTTATCGTAGGGATGTAGACGTGGAAAATTTGACGCTGCGAAAAAAGGTATGACCGCGTTGAATTAAGCGACGTGTGTTGTTTCTTGCGCTGCCACCAATGTATGCATTATAGTTACATCACCTCCTTATTAATAGAGGTCAATTAAATAATGTAGGTTATGTTAATAAACGTCGACACGAGGCGAACGTTGCGCAAAGGTCTCGTGATATCCAGAAAGCTGTGATCCTGTTTCTACCGCTAATTTAGGACATTGCAAAACTCAATTTTCTATTGTCCCAACCTGAATTTTGCTACGTGAAAAATATTGTAGAAACGAATCAAAAATTTGACGATGTTTTGATTTTATAACGATTCAATTTGGCTATGGTTATTCCATTCCATAAAAGTCTTTTGTGGAATGAACTCACTTTTGAAAATGTAGTGCTAGGTAATAAAAAACTCATTTTCAACGTTGTTACTAGAATCGGAATACCTTTGCAGTTTTTTATGTTAGTAGGTTACAGATAAATTTAATACCAGGAGAATGACGGTCAAGACTTTTGATAGCAGAATGAAGGCTACTTTTAATGGGTTCTATATTTTCATGTAACAATTCGAAATTTATTAGATACTTATAAGTGAAATAAAATGGCGCCTGAGAACTCGGAAGATCACAAACTGTATTGATTTCATCGATGTCAGGAGAATGCTGGCACGTTTCAATAAGTGCAAAACAGTGTTCCGTAATCAACAGTGTTCCGTGAAATTGCGAGCATAAGCAATTTCATTCATATTATTCTGAAATGCAGTTTTAAAAATACACCACTATAAAAATATATATATTTACAAAGACTTGTAAAAATGAAGTATTAATGCAGGTCAGAAAAAGAACACAAAAAGTTAAGAATACATTTTTAATATGTGTGGTAACTGTACTAGCTATAACTTTCTATTTAAATACTGCGATACGATCGGTAAAGACAATGAAAATGTACTTGCAATTTTGGGTTTCCATTTTATTGATTGATAATTAAACAGCTGAAGAAATAACTATTAAGAATGATATTTTTATACGTTTATTGCTGCACGGGCAGATATTTTATGGCATTTATATAAAGAACATAAAAAAATATGACTGGATTTTTTATTGAATTCGATAACATGCTGAAAATTCACTCTTTCCAAATCATTTGTTTGGAAAGAGTGAAAAGGGACCCGATTTCGTGAAAAACAAGTTGGATCGGAAAAGGCTACATTTTATAGATCCAACTTGATCTGATCAGATGAAACCGTAAATTGCACAGCTGGTGATGATTAAAACTTATAAGATCGGAACAGATCCTATGAGATCAAACAATGTAGCATTGGATCATCTCAGATCTGATTTCAGATCTAAAATAAGCTCTTAAATTAAATTTAACCTCTTTTTCACGAAATGTCAAAATTACACTTTTTTGGTCCTATACCATGTTTGCCTGAAAGACCTGATTTTACCTTTTTTCAACCAAATTTACCTTTCTAATTATGAGTTATACCTGAAAAGATATTTTATTTTGAAATCGGTACCTACATTTAAAAAATCTGAAATTTGACTCTTAACTCTGGTCCTTGTTCACTGTACGAGTCACATATTACAGTAGTTGATACGTGTCAAGAGCACACAATAATCGTACAATTTAGGAAACAAGATTTGGAACGCGATAATTGGTAATTTATTTAAAAAACATGTAACTACGTTAAACTCTTCAGCACTTCCTGCTATGCTTTTCTTTGTACTATGGAGGCCAGTACGGGCATAATAAACACCCATTGTAGACAGAAAATCTCTTGAATCTACTTTATCTAAATGCGTATAAAAATTGTTTCGTCGTGGAAATATAGTTAGAGTAAAATTATCTTGGTAGCAATGTCATCACTAACTTGGTGTACTTTTTAGAAAACTTCTCATTTTGAGATGATATTTTGTACACTTTTCAACTCTATTATTTACATATTTATATGGTGGATCCTTTTCGCCTTGGCTCAGAATTACCCCTCATCATTTTAATTCATTCCTAAAGTTTGGTTTCCCAATGAATAAAAAGTCGTTCCGGTTCTCGCCACCCTGAAATATTGAATAACTTAGCATGATTTCAAGTAAAATCAGCCACCGGGCGGATTTACGTTTTAGTAAAGCAAGTGAGATCTAGATTTCTCAATGTAGGCTGATACATATGTATTCACAAATTTTACATACGTGAAAACCGAGTGCATAAAGTTTACTCGGAAATGTAAGTATATGTTACTTTCTTTTTTCGACCTTTTGGTTGTGACAGTCAAGTACGTAAAGATTGCGCACCGAAGCGAGTAAACATTCTTCACTTTTCAACTAAAATTGCGCTCGAAATTAACATGCTTTTCCAGAACTATAATTTAATTACTTTTTAAAGCAATGGACTTTAAGCATTCTTCGACTAATATTGGACTAGATCCGATAAAAAGATTTTTAAAAGTTGAAATTAGAGTAAAAAGATTAAATAAGATGAAAAACTGTTGAAAGATTATAATTTACGCAAATAAATCTTGAAAAATTTGTACAGAGATAACAGATCTGTTATTAAATTGTCAAAAGAAACAAAAATTTATAGTTTTGAGAGATCATTATTTTTCCAGAATTATCTAATGACATTTTGACTTCTTATAAAAAATGTATTCGGTTAATTTTGAGTAATTTTCAATAAAGTTGCTCTGCAAAGAGTATAAAAACGCGATGTAGTAAATAAAAAGCAACGGAAAATGCTGAAAAAATACAAGGAGGCAAAAACAAAAAAGGACTATCTAAGAAGAAACTTGAAAGTTAAAGGAAAAGAAAAGTGTGCTTAAATAAGTAAATGAAGGACTGAGAAGACAAAGAACACGAGGGGGATCAGAGCGTGCATGTATCTAAGCTGCGAAAAAAAAGGAACAAGAAAAAAGAAATCAGAGAAATCAAACTTGACAGGAGGAAAGAAAAACTCGGTTGTTTTGATTGCACTTGTCAATATTTCACGCCAGGAAACGTATAAAAATGTACAAGAAAGTTGAAAACAGGAAACTACGTAAAAAATAAGCGCAGGGAATTCGGCGTAGAAATTGGGAAACGAAAGTCATCGAATCGAAAGAAAGAAAACCACGGAAAGCAGAGACACGTGGGACAATTTTGATGAAAAATTATTGCTATTGGTAAAAAATATAGGGACATGTCACCAATTTTATTATGCGTGCTTCCGCAAGACGTGAAATTGCATCTACTTTGCAAATTTGTAACAAATTCCGATATTATCATTATGCAAAAGGACGCGTCATTAATTTTATGATGTTTTCCCCTAAGTTATATTTAACTGCACGGGTGACAGTGGTGACACGGGCGACACGGGTCCGTGCGAAGACACTCCCTTTGGCAATTTAAGAAAGAAAGTCAACGTATTCGGAATAACGTCAAAAAATAACACAAAATCTCGAATAATTCTTTCACAAAACGAGTTACTTATGTAATTTTCTTTCTATCGAGTATATTGTTTGAATGCGAACGAATTAGTCCGAAGGAATATAAAAAAAGGCAATTCGCTTCATTAATTCTAAGAGGAAAATTATTTTTCACGTCAGTGATAATCTCTGCACACTTACCAAATGAAAAATAATAAAAAATTATCAAATTTTCGCCGTTAAAATATTGTTTCTTCATTAAACAATTTTTTATAATTGAAAAAATGTCGTTGGCCGGAAATCGAATCCGAACCAATCACTGAACTATTGATGTTTCGGTAAATGTTTAACTTTAGAAACTGACTAGTTTTCGTCATTTAAAGTTGAGGTAAGTGTACGCGGAATTGATACCGTGGAATTGTACTTTCCCTTTCGGAATTAATTAAAGAAATTACTTTTCTCAATATTTCTCGGAACTTATTCGTTCGCATTTAAATAATGTACAATTGAATGTTCAAAAATGATAATAATACTTCGTTTGCAAAATAATTATTCAAAATTCTTTGCTTGTACCTAATTTTTTATTCAACTAATTTTCAAAATCGAAATCAATTGAGTATGATAAGTAACAAATTTTTATTTTCGAATTCGAAAATGGAATCATTCAATTCCTGTCCGTTTCGAAGTGGAATTTCACTCCGAAGGATTTAAGGTGTAACTGAAATTTAAGACGACTTTCTAGTTCCTCATAAAAATTAGACGAATTCGACATTTGTTAATACTTCCACGATTCGGGGATTTGGATCGAATAATTCGCCAAGTGCTATGAGAAATGCATTCCGCGTGTCTGAAAGTTATTGCATCCGGATCCAGGTCTTCAATCATTGTTGGAAAACGTTACAAAAACACTAAAAAATGTTATATAAAAGCATAATTTCTACTCCCAAATAAATATTAATTTTTTTGTGTGATAAATTTCTTTATGTCGCACAGGCTGGCTTACGCGCTGTTAGACGCCTGTAGCGCCACCAATATATATAATAATAATAGCTCTCGGTTCTTCGGGCCGCGCTTCGCGCGACCCTACGACCTCGAGCTGCAATCATCACGCTCGGCGTATAAAGACCGACTTACCCCCCTTGTTGCATAAAGTACTATTATCTATCTTCTACGAAGAATCTTCTGTCACTAATGAATTTGGCCGTGGTTATTTACTTCTACAGTTGTATTTACTTCCTTTTTTTGCAAAGATGCTTGTTCATTCTCATTGGAAAAAATATTTGGCTTCTGATTAAAGAAACTTTCCCGAGATTGTGCAATATTGTTTGATAATGTCGACAATGTCGACAGTACCTGTCTAGTTTCTTAAAACCTGAGTTCTCATTCAGAAAAATACATTGTTTTTAAACTCCAATTATTATTTTTTTACAGGGCGTCGACTGTTTCTTCCACTTTTTTCAACGTTTACATAAAAAGAAAAAGTAAGTGTAAGTCCTAAAAAAACAAAGCCTGACAAGTTCGCAGAGACAACAAGTTCCGAGTTCGATCTTTGTTAATCCTTTACGGTAACTCTCTCGTTTGAGGCATGTTTCATGCATAACCGGCTATTCGAAGCGTCCAGACACGACTGACGCGACGGTTCCGTGTCAACAGCATTGTCGCCGTGGTGGGCGGAGGGCCCGATCGTCGCTGCGGTGAAATGGACCAATTTTTACGCTTCGCTTGGCGCGATGACGACATCGACGAGCCCCGCTGCTGCTATTTACTGCAACAATTGAGATATGTCGATGTATGTGCACCGTGCGCGAACTGCAGCGTAGTGTCAATTACTATCGAGCAGGCATGAAGCACGGTTTATTGCACAATACCAAATCGAATGAAAACTGTCACGAGAGAAAAAGGTTTTCGATTATCTCAACGAATACTACGTGAAAGGATAATTATTTGTTTACAAACGTTTATATTACCTGCAGACACTTTTTAAAAATTTGTAGTTTTGTCATGTTAATACAATTCTTTTTTTCATCATGTCGAAGTTTGGAAGAAAACCGAAGAATTTTAGTTAACTAAGTCTTTGAAGTCGAATTCTATGTTCAACAATTTTATAGCGCAGCTAATTGTTTATTTTAAAAATTCATAAAATTTTCGCTTTTTTACTGTCAATATTGTTACATGTAACAATTGAGGTGAAAAAGTAAATGTATCATTAGTAGGACGGCTTGAAAACGTAGTTGGACAGTCAGTTGAAATACTTCAAGTATTAATTTTCAGCTGTCCAACTACCGGCACGTTTACCTTAAATTTGTAGCATTGTTGGTTGTGCATATTTAATACTGAAACAACACCGCGCCTGCGGCAATGAGCTTGCACGCATGCATAGAGTATTACATATTTCATTTGTTAGTAATGTGTCGTTTCATTCGGCTAAATCAAAGCGAGGTCGATAACTTTGTTTAGCTTCATTTGCGAAAATAGCAGCAGATGTGACTGATGCTAACACAGAGTACAGAGCAAACAGAGATTAAATTTGGACAATCGCTTACTTGTAATATTATTTTGGTCAAGGTTTAGAGTCAGTGTTATGAAAATACAAGCCTAACTTTCATCACCATTTTTAAGGCCACAAAATTGTGTTCAATAATTGTGACTTTCCACGTTTTTTACTCGTCCTGATCACTCAAATTACATTCTTCACAATGGATCTAATTGAAACAGACAACATTTAAATCAATCTGAATAAAATAATTTGGGACTGAATTACTGTTTTTTTTCTAAACATCACATTTCTCAAACATCCCTTTTATCCCCCATCACAAACTGTCATTTTTGGACGTCCTCCCTTGACTAAGAACGCAGACATCAAAAGACGTATTGAAATTTTTCTCATCACAAAGAAAACATACTCAAATCATCAATCATTCAATACTGCAGGAATTATTTCAGAGTAGCTCTCTTTTATGCTGTCTAAAGCTCTGAAAATCCCAGGCAAAAATGGGCATGAATTTTCTACTCATCTGAAATTCGCGTGGGTAGAATAGAATTTGGACGCAAGAATCGCAACCTCTAATATTGAAATGATTTCCTCTGACCCCAAATTTAAATGAAAAATTGTTTAATCCTAAGAGGATTCATTTGATTATGAACAGACCATTTTGTGAGTGTATGAGGATGCTTGCAGGATGGTTGCAAGAACCTAAAAGGAGAAAAGTAGTCGGATGTTCATAATCGAGCGGCTCGGATCGATGACAGTTCCTGTTGATGACGAAAGAAAATAGGGAGCCCAGGGAACAAGTTTACGCTTCGTCAACGGGGTGCCTTGGGGGACTTAATAGGGGAACTTAAGGGCGAGGAGACCGAATATTCGCAGCAAGGGTGGGAATATGCTATGATTCTTCAAGCCGTTAAGAGCTGGAGTAGGCAGTATCTTGGAGGGTTTTGGTCAATCACCAATGTGGGGGCCTTTTATCCCGTCGTTGCACCCTCGATTACTAGCACATACATGCCTCTAACTCAGTAACGCTCTCCTCCAACGTTTTTTATAACGATTACCAATCAATTCCTCCATTTTTTAAATACAAATCAGAGTTTCGACCCTGTCCAACCTGCTCTGTTTTTCTGGAAATAGCACTCCTGAATGCGTAATGGCTTCTAACTCATTTTTCCAAATTTGGTGTTGACTTCTCGTTGATAAAAACTGTAGACTACCTGACCAAACGTCATCTACTTGACTCTTGTTAGTCTGGAATTGCAATATCAATTAATTTTAAATCATCCCAGGAAAATTAGTACAGATCTTATCAGAACTGAATCAGACCTGATCAGGCCAGATTAGATCTGAAACTTGTAATGCTCAGACATGTACAGATTTAGTTAGATCCAATTTTACCCAATCAGGTATAATTCTGTTCAGAAATGATTACGTTGCTCATACCTGTCTCTTCCTAATCATGATCTGTCTATATCAGATCATGTCTGACTGCGTTTAAACAGATCTTATTTTATTTGTATCTAGGAAAATGAGTTTAGTTCTAACTAGACCTGATCAGATCTGTTCAAACCTGGTCAGATTCGATCAAATCTGAACAGGCATGGTCAAAATGAGATCTGAGCAAGCATGATCAGATCCAATTGGATCTGTACTCATTTTCACGGCTAAGCAAAAAAAATCCTGGTCAAATAAGACTATCTTTTTCAACTTGTGAAAAAATTTGATGTACGAATTATTAATTCTTGTGAATACGCGAACAAGATGAACCTTAGCAATATTATCAAACTTAGAGTCAATGAAAGTGAACTCCTATTTGCCACATTAGCATGAAATCTGAGACTCAACTTCAACAGACGCTGGACTGGTAGAATTATAATGACCAAGCCGCAGGCGCTACCAGAGTTTACAATACTCTCCAGCAACTGCGTGTCAACAAGAAACTGGTACATATCTACAATTCTACGTATTCATTCCGTTACTGCTCACGTCTTTATCTTTGACTACTGCTGCATCGTGTTGCTAATCAATACAAAGAAACAGGACTACAGATTTCAAGCAGGTCAAAACGCCTGTGTGAGATTTATTTTTAATCTATGTGTTAATGTCACATAACTCTACATCTCCATTGACTTAACTGACGCAGAGATGCAACTATTTTAGCTGGATTTCAATTCACGCCTCGCCGATGTTACCCGAATTTACTTGTCTATGAGACAAAATATTATCCCGCGATCAAGTTGCGTCACTCGCAATATTTGCTTGCGTGTAAAAGGTCCACACTTCAACCATTTTAGAACAGTTATGCAACGTTTGAAATTGCATGTTTCAAACTTTGAAATTCCCTGCTAAAAAACTTATTTTCTCTTTGTATGTTAGTAGTTCCAAGAAAAAACTACATTAGCACTTTTTAACTTAGTTTCAAGTTCTTAGCCAATCTCGAAAATTACTAAGAGGCAGAATCCTATCTTGTGATATTGAAATTACTGTGATGACGTATAAATCTGAGATATTTACCAAATTTAGAATTCTTATGCTAAGATACTATTACGCTGGAGTGTAGTCCCTTTTTTCTCTTCGATTATGCTACCTTATATTTTATGAAACTGTTTACTGCTGTATACTCCGAGAATCTCGACTATGGCGTTTTTCACCTTCACAAAATGTGCCCGAAGTGATAAATACCTAATCGATCAATCTCTCCCTGCCTTGTTCCGTTTTTGGTAGGGTCTACTACTAATCTAAGAATACCCCAAGCCAGCATGAACAAATCCGGAACATTGCCGAGAAGATTTTTCAGACCTCCTTCCAAATCAAGACCTTTGACGGGAAATTCTCTATTAGCCTGAAGATTAATCTCGTCAATGCTCTAATAGTTCTCATCATTGATTAATGCTGACTAGTCTTGACTGACATCACGTCAGACCTTGACCACAAGTTGCAATTTGCCAGCAACGCATGCATCCGCTTTATTTCCAAACTGCCATATTATAATACCTTTACTTTTAGAAGCTGGAATAGCGAAGGTAAACTAACAAGGAAATAATTGACTGGAACAATGGTTTACGGCATTCAAAAGCATCTCGCGAGCCAGTTCGTTTAAAAAAAATATAGTTACTAGATTGCATCTGGAGCTATACCCCTCCATGTTTGAAACCTGTAATCATTGGAATTCTTTCACTATTTCTGCAATCAGACTGTGGAATTCGCTTCCCTCGAGTCATAATTAATCTTTACCTTCGTTTGAGAGTAAACTCTTCTCTCACTTACTTTATCTGCAGAGTTAATTGCACACTAATCTATGTTTGTATTTATTTTCCCATCTACATATATTTACTATATGCTTACTCCTAGATTTCTACAGGTACATATAATAAATTATTGAATTGCGATATATTTTATGACGAAACGTATGAACTTTACTCAATTGAACCACGACCACGCACATATTTGTTATTTAGCTATGATTATAACACGCTAGTATGTCCTCGCGAACTTTGCAGGACTAAAAAAATGAATTTTTGCCCGTCCCATTCTTTCGTTTGCAAAGTTATCTGTAAATACTCTCTCGATACAATCTCAACTTTTAACACAAAGGAGAAAGTGTAGAGAGTAAGAAAATGATTTCCAATGTTGTAATAATCGGCCACTGCACAGCACGTTATTCATTTGATCTTTTTACGAATTAATAGTATTTGCATTTATCGTATTTTTTTATTGTCCTTCTTTTTTATTGTACACTGAAAAAAAACTTTTTTGTCACGATTTCTTTGAATGAATAAAGAAGATACTTTTCACGAACGGAATATGATTCATTGGAAAAAGATTGTGGTTCATGAATATTATTTGACAGTCGCTACTTGTGTTACACGCATTCGCATTCGACGTAACACGTTTCATGTTTTGCAAGATGTGTTGTGCTCGATATCGGAGAGCATAATTTGGATGGCGAGGTGTATAGAGAGAAAGTTGAACATTAAATTGAAATAAAAAGGGATGGGATTCTTGTACATTGCTCGTTCTCGCCGATTGCTACCAATATATTATCCTCTGCTCTACATGCGAGAGCACTTCCTGTTTCACAATTTCAATAGAGCCGTTACGACAGCGAGTTGTGTATAAGTATAAATTGCATTGAAGTTGTAGGCATTTGAAAAATCAAATTCCAAAAATATGAATATCATTAATTTTAATTGGCGTTGCTTATATTTCTCTGTCCACGGATGAATTAAAAGTCACATTCCTAATCCAGATAGAAAAATGGCAATGAGGAAAAAGCAGCGATTGGAAACGCGTATGAGGGAATTTCGAACAAGTCTTTATTTAGAATTAGGGTTAAGCCTCGAAATGAAATCGAGGTCGAGACTGCAGCTCTTGACTCCAACTATCAGAGATTCGTGACGATCGTGCTAGGGTCGAAATTAATTGAAGTGGAAAAGTCAAGCATCACGAAAAGTCGGTGGGAATAAATTTCCAAACGAGTTTCCATCGCTTGAAAATTCAACGCTATTCGAGGATCGACATTGGAAAGTCTCTCCGTTTCTCGTCAAAAAACCTTTGTTGCGTCTTTCTTCACATTTTTTTTCTTCAAGTTATGTAAATGTTTCGATAATCTGATGTTCATTTTTCAAGTCCTCCTACTACGGCAAAGATGAATTGAAAACTCCTATCGAAGAATTTCTCTGAGAAAGCAGAACTTGGCGAATTAATATCAAGTTCATCACCTCATTTTTTCTGGAATTCAAAATATTTCGCTATGGAGCTTTTTTATTTCAATCCACATATCTGGAACACTGAAAAATACTGTTTTCACCTAAGTATACAGTCTTGTGAAATAAAAGTACTGCTTACAAACTTCTAACGGTAAGATTATAACTTCCCATTTAATAACTCGACGAGAATAAAACAAAGTGCTCATATAATACCAACTAGTTAACAGCTCGAGCTTAAGCCTTCATTCGAGATCCGCAGGATCCACGAGGGACACGCACGACGAGGCCTTTCATTCGCCATATAATCCGAGTGTGTTAGGGATTAGATCTTTGAATGTATATGTATTGTGATATACGTACTTTTACTCGTGTACTTTTACTCGATGCCGAGTAAAAGTACACTGACGGGGGGAAGAGAGGATTGTGCAGTAGTACCGAAGTGGG
>JABFQM010000790.1:0-28697 GCA_022816865.1 Zelostemma sp. ZL-2020
CACCGGGGGGGCCGAGGCAACCGGAGAGAGAGACGGAGAGAGAGAAAGGAGGATGGAGGGAAGTAGAGATAGAGAGCATAGGGTTGCATGGTAGGACATTGCGGATATTCGCTATCCAGAGCAGCCTCGGCCTCGTCGCAGCACCACCGACCGACGGCATCCTCTCGCGCTCTGACCATCCTGCGACGTAATCAGCGAGAGAACCACCCGCCGCCCATCTCTGTCCACCCTCCGCTCGCTCCCTCTCTATCGCGAGCGTATATACTCCCTCCCTCCCTCCCTCCGTACCCTTAGCGTTGCCTCCTCCTCCCATGGCATGCATCTATCTATCCGCTCGTCTATCTACCTATCTCTTGGTCCGCTACCAATATGCACTGGGTGTCCGAAGGAATAATACATCTGGGACGGTCTTCCGGGGAATCGCGGGGGAGGGGGGTCGGGAGTTTGGGCTGTCACTGGGTCAAGCGGCGTTTGTAAATTTCTGGTCTTTGTTTTTTTCATGACGAAGATGTTGGGGGATTTGGCTGCGATTTTTGTGAAATGTCTTTGGAGGAATACATTATTTGGGGTTTGCTGGGTTTTTAATTGAGTAAGAAGTGGATACGAGATTCGTGGGTTTGCGGGGACGAAATTGTTATAGTTGGTTTCTGGATACATAACACATGCGATGAATGAATTTATGATTTAAACGTTGACGACTTTGGAAGATGAAAGAAGTTTGAGAACTAAACTGGGAGAATCAAAAATGAAAACAAGCTTGAAAATCGGATATGTTAAATTAATTCTTCTTTTGAGGTTGCTTTGTAAATTGAAAAATGTTTTTTCATCAAGGACGGAATGATGAAAATAATTATAAAGTCGGTGCATCCGGATCGTTAATTGAGTTTTTCGAAATTAAAATTTCATGCCGCGCGGCCAAGTTTTGAAAGCAGGGATAAAATACCTTCACTTTAGCCGCGGAGTAAACTGATGTTTTACGTTTAGCTGGAAATAAGCTTAAAAACGAGAAAAACGTGGGAAAGCAGAAAACATTAACCTGTTGAAAGATGAAACACATTTGTAATCATTCGCTCTCGAGATATGAAAACTTGTCGCGGGAATTCTCGCTTTCCGTGAATACGGAATCGTTGAACAATTGTAACTGCGATCTTATCGATAAGAAAAGTTGGACGAATCGTTTTGAAAACAGGATATACTCATTTTTCCTGCATCCACTTGAGATATTATCGTCTGTAGCTGACGGCGTTTTAAGTCGACTCCTCTTACCGATCCGTTGCTTCGCGAAGTGATAAGAGCAATCGCATCCGCCGCGACAACTTTTTGTTTCAACTCTGCGCTCGGATTTCTCTCGCTTTGTCACCGACGCGACATTTTTTATTCTCTCGCTAATTGAAACGATTGAAATCCGCAAACCGATTAAAAATTTACAGTGATCGGCGTTTTCAAGAAATTTCACAGCCCAAAAATTCGATTTCCGTACAAACAAACGTGTATGAAATTGCACAAAGCTTCAAAAAAAACGTTATTTTTGATTCAATGCTCAAAATAAAAACATAGAATGAAACGAAAAAAATCATCGATTAATTATTGCATCGCGAAAAAAGCGTCCAAATTGTCCAGGCCGTTCGGTAAGCCAAACGAAAGTGCGTTTAATAAACGTTCCGCGAATTACAATGCTATCGATTTCATGTACGATAATGCGAAAATTTTATCGGGATCACATCGCGGTATTAAACGGCATATCGAGCTTTACCGAAACAATAAATTCGATATCTCGGGGAAATCAGCGGCCGATACAGCGCGGGTTACAAATGTACTCGAAACACAACAGGTTCGGTTCATTCGTTGTGCATTTGCGCGAATGATGACTCGCGTATCGCCCCCGAGGCGAAGCGCGCCGTATAATTTAAGAGCGTACATTGCATAGAGTAGCATATCTCCGACAAGACCGATGGTAATCGGCGAAGAATTTCTCGATGTTCTCTCGACATTAATTGAATCGCGAGACCCATGCGAACGGCTCAATCTTCCCAAGATCGAAACGCGTGTTAAAAATGTATGCCGGGGATGAAGAAACGCGTTCGTGATCCAAAAAATGTGCAGCCGGTTCCGAGTGTGTTTAGAATCCACGCGCCGGGAGATGAATAATAAAACGAGAGGCAAGCGCGGAGAAGAAAAAAAACGGATGCCAGAATGCCGCGAAGCGTAGGAATAACGTGATGCAATTACATAGGGAACACCTGTAAAGAGGGAGCGCGGTTGAGCCGGCAAGCCCATTTTTTATTTCGCTGAAAATCCCTGCGAGAGATCGCGCGTGTACATGCAAAGAGGATCGAGCGGCGAGTTATGAAACTGTGTACACTTGTTCATACGTGTGTAGCTTTAATAGGCTGGCGGAGGGGTCTTCCGAGGCCGTAGGGTGAATCGCGTTTTCGATGTTCCCACGTTCTTTGTGTAATGATGTTTGTCTATAATCGCACTCGTTTGTTTGTCCCGGCCGTGATTTGTTTCCTTCGACACTTTGCCTCTCGTTGCAAATCTTTGGTACGCGTCGTGGTAATTAGCCCGAAATATCCGAAAAAATGTGATTAAAATCCGTTTTAACAATACATCGAAACTCGATTAAATCGTTATGAAATCTTGACGAAACTGTTCGAAAATAAAGACTTTGATTACGATTCGATTACGTTTAATTGAACCTAAATTGATATTCTATTTAAGTTCGAATTTATTAGAAACATTTTCGAGTCAGTAAAATAATCGTTATCACGATGTTTGTTCGAAAATAGAGAAAAAGTAAGATTGAACAAGAAAAAGACTCCGGAAAAGAAGGATAGCAATAAAATTAGATGGCCTTGAAAAAAAGTTGATCGATAATGAAACGAATCGTGCGATAATAAAGCCCCGCAAATTTATTGACTCGATCTCTCTCGAGCGCTCCATCGAAAGTGAAGGTTCATGCATAATGTCTCCGTAAAAGTATACTCGCATTCCGACTATGAATGAAACTCTTATTATCTGCTTCGCTCCATTCTGCCCTTTATGTATATATACCCTTCTCTCTCTTTCTCCCTCTCTCTTTCCCTCCTCTCGCTTCGTCTCCCTCGCACTTTCATTGAAGATCAGCATCGTATAGAGCTTCCATAAGCAATCACGTTTTGCAGTACTTACTACTGAAACACGTGTACCGTTTATTCATGTTGCCGTGTGTTGCTCGTTCTCCGTTTCTTATTTCTCTTTCAGCGCGGCTATTTGCAACAATTTACGACTTGATTTACGACCGGCGTTATCTAATCGATAAAGAATACTCGATCATTCTCTCCTCGCGAAATTGATCCCTCGAAACTTTGCAAAGTGAAATTCCGCGCGGAAAAGAGTGCGAATGCCCTCGGCCAAATTCACTCTTTTCGGAGTGAACCGACTTTCGCTCTCCTTTTTTCCCGGAATTCCGGTTTTCGACGTTTTTCGAAAAAACAAATACCTCGCCACGGTCACACGTACGTGCATGACCCTTTGACCGCGATGTGTGCGTGCCACCGACACACTCGCGTTTCTCCGAGCTCACGCACACTTCGCCGTGGTACATGGACTATAAACGAAGCCTTATGTACCGGCTCCGCTCGTACATATGTAGTTTAGCGCGAGGCACATAGCTCGGTTTAGGTACTATCTAGTATCTAGTAATACCGGGTGCGCGGATGGCGTGGACGCCAAATAGCGGTGGTTCCCATACTCCGAGATAGCGACGCCGGCGCTCGCCGCGATCGTCCCTGATTTAGGCCTTTGCCCGTGTCCATAGATAACGACCTCGATGCGGCTCCGAGCGCGACGTCGACTCGACCCGAAAAGCTTTATCTCGAGCATTCTTGAGCATTACGACGCTTTTGCGATGGAAAAATGTCGCTTATACGAGGTGGCATTAGTGGACGCGGGAGGGGAGAACTCGCGGATAAATATTCGAGCGATAAACTCGGCTGATGATTATTTAATCGCTCGGTAATTACGAAATGTACGGAGCGCTCCTTTTTTTTACCTTCGTTTCGAGCATGTTTTTTGCCATTTCTTGGCATGAAAATGGAGTGAGATTTTTTTGTAAAAACCTAACCGAGCCGTAAATGAAACGATTGAAAAGCACATTTGTATGATTAAAACGTCAGCGAAGCGCTGCGCAGTTACGTGGCACGGGGACAAGTCGCCGGTAGATTTTTCTTTCCTCTCGGGCGATAAGATCGGTAGTAGTTTCAAGTTCTCGAGCGCCGATTATTGTATCAAGTTATCTCTTCCTTCGCGAGTGTCGGTTGACTTTCTAGCTTCCTGAGAGAGGCGCTGAGTCGTCGATCGAAGGTCGAAGAAAGGTCGCGTGGCGCGCTTGCTCAGCCTGACCCCTCGAGAAACACACATTTTCTCGCCGGCGTTTCGAGAGGAGCGTCGTAAAGACTGTACTGCGGATCGAATTTCTCAAAGAGCCTCCGTTGCAAGTTGCGCTGGAAAAAGGCGAGCTTCGGGCGCCGCTTGAAATATCGTTTAATTTACGCGACTTGTAAAGTCCGACGAACGATTTCCCGAAAGCATCGACTGCGCTCTACGGTTTTTCATTCGGGAAAAAAGTAAATTGCGCGGAGGAACAGACGCTTTTCTCATTTTAACCGTATTGCTTTGGGTAATGAAAATTACGCTTTATATATCGCTGATAAATAAACGGATAAACTTGTAGAATCTGATGGATTATTTTATTGGTTTCGATCAAATTTTGATTACATTTTCGAAATTCGAATTAAGGTGGTGTTTTTTTCATTTTACGGCGCGAAAATATGTTGCCGATTCACTTAATCGTGCCCGGTTGATAATTCCGCGATAAGGATCGAACCTCACCCCTTTTTGTCGGCAGTTTCCGGTCGTTTTTCTCGCTCGGCGCCGATTCGTATCTAAGGCTCGCGGATTCGTTTCATTTTGCATACAATTAAAGTTGCTGTACTTGAGCCAATGCGAGTTAACACTGTGTACATTAGGAAAATCTTAAACAGGCAAAAAAAGGGGAACAAATTATTTATTGAGCATTTTTAGCACTGAAAACATCCCCGCGGATGAAAGAGAAAAGGAAGAAGAAAGTTTGCTTAATCTTACGCGTTTGTGTGTTTATCGTGGTATTTTTCTGACTTCTATACGCGACTATAATGCGAAATCCAGGAGATTGAAAATGAGGTATTGTGTTATTACAAAAGCCGTTGTTCCGGAATGAGGGGAAGCACAATAAAAATACTTGTTGCAGCTTTCCTTTTGCGAGTTTACCCTTTGCCGGCAGAACTTTTCTCTTGACTCCACTTCATTTCCGTTCAAGTGCATTAAAATCATCTCAGCATTTACAAATTAATTTGCAAGACGCGAGTTAATTTTGCAATAACGCAAACTGTTGTTAAACAAACAGAAAACGAGATGCAAGTTCTGCGTCCCGGGAAAATAAAAATGCTATTTTTTGTTACTTGAAAATTACGTTGTTTTTCTCATATAAACGCGTTCATTAATGGGGAAAATTCGGTTTTAAAATTTTTAATTTTGTCGTTCGATTGATCCAAATGTTCGAGATACAAAATTTCAACTTTCAGGAACCGAAACGAGGAATTCGAAGTTTAGGAATTTTCGACTTTGAAAATTGGAACTATTTTCCGAGTTTATTTGGTGTGAAATTATTTGTTTGGCTTAAACGTTCGATTTAATAGATTTAACGAAAATATACTAATTGCTTTTTTTAAATAGTGAATTAAGCTTCAATTACCAACTAATTGTTTATTTTTCAAGTGTTATTAACAGTGCCCAAAATTTCCTCTAAAAACACAACAAAAATTCGAAATAATTATCAACAATCACGATTTCGATACTCGAAAAAAAAAAAACGCAAAGTTTTAACAATTAACTTGACTCGATGTAATTTCATAGTTTTTTAATTACTAATTGCCCAAACGTCCTCCAAAAACTCAACAAAAACCCAAAAGAATTGTAAAACACGTCGTTCTTTCCAATCCCAAAAGTTTCTCTTATTCCCGTACCAAAAAAGTCAAACAAAACTCAATTATTTTCAATGTCCTCCATCTGGAGGTCCCGGGATCGTTAATTCTTCATCAAAATGCAAATGGCACCTCCGAAGCTCTTCGCATTTGACCAAAAATTATCGATCGCGTGTAAGCGCGAGGGTTGAGAACCGCTGAGCGCAGCTGCCACCGCGGCGGTATCTCCGCGTTGTCTGTTCCCTCGCACCGTCGCCTTGCGTCGTCCCACGTGGGTGACGGTCGAAGGGGTCGCGCGGCGGAATGAGGTTGACGAGGGGCGTCGAGGAACAGGGGACCAGGGCGCGGCGGCGAGGGGCGCGGGGGGAGGGACGGAGCGAGGGGCCTGCGGCGGGGGTTGCGAAAGGGAGAAAGTTTACCGTGCCACCCACTGGCTATCTCTACCCTAACCCCTCGCAGGCTACGTGTTTTTCACGAAAAAAAAGAGAAGAAAAGGCGCGATCCTGCGCGTTAAGATCCGCGAAAATTCGTCGCGAGAAAGGATCCGGAGGTGTCCCGGGGCATTTAAAATATTTACGAGGGGGGGGGAAAAAAAGCGCGCTCTTTTTTGGCGAAAGTGACGAGCTTCAACCGGTTTCGAGCAATTTCTGGCACGGTGTCAATGTCGTGCCGTTTTAACGAGGGTAAAAAGATCTTTATTCCCCGGCGCGGAATTGATTTTTATGAACCGGCCAGCTTCGGGGTTCTTTAGTTCGGATGCTCAATTTTTACTTCGTCGCGATGACGCCGGATCGCCGATTGATTTGTTTCCCGGTAATCGTTACTTTGATTCATTACGGCTGTTTTCGAAATTGCGCTACGAGGGAAATTTCATCGGGCACTTAAGGGCCGCCCTTATATCGTAGAAACGAGTCATCGATATTACTTCGCCCCTTTAGTGCGACGATTCTATGGATACGCGGATCGCTTGATTGATAACGAGCATGATCTTCGCGTGTTACGTCAGTTTCGAGACTTTCACGGACGTCGCGAAATCGTGGATTTGCATTTCATCGATTGAGTCGATTTGTCGTTAATTTTCATCGCGCGCTTGCTGCGAAAATGAAAAAAAAATGGCCGGATTTTGGGGCTCGTCGAAACGCCACTTGCGACTTCGCGATTGTACGTGCAATGGCTAAGTTCTTATGTAAGGTAGAGGCTTTAGAATAACTTCCTTCGCAGGCGCCACTCTTATATAATTTCATTCAAGCCTGCTGCATTGTGCCGCGCCACGTGTTTACATTTATGTTCCTCGTGCTCTCGCCTTTAATATAGGTCTGCTTGTTGCATATCATTGTTATTATATTCGTGGCGCTGCGGTGAAAAGTAGAAAATTATAGCTTCCTTTGGTACTGTGGACATGCGGCGCCATCTGTATTCGATTCTCGCACTGCGATGTTATTTTATCGCCGGTCGATAAATTATTTTGCGTTTTTTATTTGATTTTTTGGGTCGGAAATTGTTTGTTTATCTTTAGAAATTTGTTTTTGGAATAATGAACCGGGGATTTCGATATTTTTTTCGATGTTGGAGGGCTAATGCGCGGTCGGTACGAAAAATATCGAAAAAAGCAGAATTATTTTCATTATCTCGCGCTCATAGTTTTTGATCGCGATATTAATTAAAATATGCAAATAATGTTTATTTTTTATAATTATGTATGAAATTGAAAATAAAATAAATTGTTATCCCCGATAAAAATTAAACAAACTGCATTTTCGGAAAATTTGAAATCGTAATTCTTTAACTTTACGATGTAAATTGTAATCGCAGATTCCAGCGATCTAAAAATTGAAATTTTCAATTTCAAACCGACTTAATTTTTTTTTCATCCAAGCACATGCAACTGCGACAGAATTAATTTTAAAAAAATTGTATTTTCAGCCGAGCACTTTGAAGTCACCGACGAGCCTGATGCTGCACCAAAAAGGGAACAGTTTCGAGATGTCAAGCCTCCTCGTGAGTTTACTGCTCGGAAAAGGCTACAACGCGTTCGTCGTAAGCGGATACGCTTCAAAGGAGCAGATCCTGCGCGACACAACGAAGATCCCATACCCCCATTCACCCAAACCAAAAAAATCCCCATCACCTTCGCCGCCGCGAACCGATTCCCGATATTTCTTCAAACCGCCCGCGGATTTTCGCAGCCAATTTCAACTCGAGCTCGAGCGCGAAGAAGAAAAGGAATTGGAGGAAGAAAAGCGGCGTCGGGAAGAGAAAAAGCTGGAAATCGCTTCGGTTATTCCACTTTTTAACAAAGAAAAAAGCAGAAATTAACGAGTTTTACTGCATTTTAAGTCGACATATTTAATATAATTATAAAATAATTTAAAGAATTGATTTTGAACAGGAACTGGAAAAGCCGCCCCCGGATAAATACCGAGGTCGCCGAATTCACGCCTGGGTCGCGATCCTGCCGAGCGAAAAAAGTACCAGGAACCAGGAAGTCGCCGAACCTTTTTTCATCGAGTCCACGACGGGGGAATCGTACCTGCCTGCGGAGGAAAGCACGAGTCTCTTGTACCTCGGAGTCGAGAGCATCTGGAACGACGAAAATTACTGGGTCAACGCGCAGGATTGTTCGAGCAGCTGCAAAAACATGAATTGGGACCTTACGAAGGTCGAGTTCTGGGAGCATTTGTTACCCGGAGAACCCTGGACTCCGAAGGACGACGAAGACGAGGCCGAGGAAGCCGAAAAAAATACCCCGGAGAAGCACTTGGACATGCCGCCGTCTTACGTCGCGAAATTGGAGCTCAACAGTTTGGGTAGAATCCGAATTTGTTCTCTGTGGCGTGCAGAAATAATTGTAAAATTTTTTCTCGATGGTTCTGGTTCTCGTCGCAGATTACGAAAGGCGGTACCCGAACGGGAACAAAACGATGTACTACAAGAAATGTAAAGTCAATTTACACTCGGCGTACAGTTTTCATAACGGCTTGGTGGAACGCGTTACCCAGTACGAGGATTACGAGTACGAATCGCCCGTTTTTGTAAGGGAGAAGTTTCAAAACAGAGGAGACTACCTCGCGGAGACGGAAAAAGATTTGGTGGAGCAAAGCGTCGTGGATCTCTACGACAGGGGACGCCTCGATGCGTGCAAAGGTACATTTTCCGGGGAAAAGTCGGTTTTCCGCATTCATCATGAATTCCGCGATTCCCAGAGCATCGTTTCTTCAAGAATTCGCCCTTGGTCATGTACGAGAGGAGAATTTTGAAGTTTTACGATGGCGTGAGGTTTGATGGGTTGATCCAGGTCGAGATGGACCCTCCGAATCTGGTGCAAACTTTTTCCGGGCGGCAGGACTTTCTTCAAAAAAGGTTGTTGAAATTTAATTTCGCGAGCAATTGAATCGACGATTTTTTCATTTTAGATACGTGACGTACGACTCGGGAATGGAAATTTCGGATGCGCATCGCTGTGAGATAGTGGTAGGTATGAAAAGTCTTCGTTTTGGAAAACGTGTTTTTTTACGATTCTATTTTTGCAGAAAATAACGGAAGAATTTGGCAGGGACGAGAACGCGCCGGCTTCCAAGGACGTCGCGATAAGGGAATTCGCGATCCAGGATAAGGAGATTAATTTGAAGTACCATTACAGAGACGGCTGCAACACCCGGGAAATGAGGACTTTTATCAAAACGATGTCGGATGATGGGGACAAAGTCGTGTTCGATCCGGAAATGACGACCGGATACGACGTAACTTTTTATTGTTTGTTGCTGAATTTCGTTCTTGAATGATTCCATTTTCAGCCGGATCCGTTCGCGTTGCCGGATGAAAAACTGGACTTGTTCTACGAATTTCACAAGCAACTGGAGGAGGAAGCATCGAGCTTGGCAAGCGTCAGAGAAATCGAGGATATAATTCAGAACTTCCTGCAAGTAAAAGCGAGGTCACTGCCGAAACTGCGAGTTTCCGTTTTCGACAGGAACAGGAATCAATCGGCTTATAACGCGATATTCGCAAAGGTTGTACAAGTTACAAAAGAACTAATCACCGATTGATAAAATGAATTCGCAATTTTCACAGGGAGAATTGCTGCGCGCTCAACGCCAACGCGAGGTCGCCGAAACCGTCGATTACCTCAAACTTTATTTACTGGAGTTCAAAGATTCCAGGCGCTTGCGTTCCCAGGATATCGAGAAATCAAAAGAACGGTGTATCGAAGACTTCAAAGCCCGGATGGTTCAGAAAGCGAATAAAATGAAATCTCAGATTAAACATTACAACGAAGATTTGGCAAGACTGGAAAGTTCGAAGCAAAAGGTGGTTTGGAAAATTCATTGAGTTTGTGAATTTTAAAAAAGATTGTATTTTTTGTAGAACCGAGCCTTGCCGGATGAAGATAACGATCGAATCATGGCGGAAATGCAAGAGGTGACATCGAACGTGCAAACTTTGGAGACGAGATTGCTCTTGTTCAGGAACTTGGTTCCGAGCAGATACGAGACTTTTTTGGAAAGCCTCGAGAAACATCCGTTGCTGTCAGGGAATCATTGAGTCGTATAAATATTTTATATTTCCGTCAGTCGCAATTTCGAATAACGCGGTTTATAAAAATTTTACAACAAAATTTGGTAAGGGTCGATAAGAATAAATCTTGGATTTTGTACGAGATCAATCGTAAAGCCGCACTTGTTTCATTTCCAGCGGTTGATCACTGGAAGGACCAGGACCCCATTTGTCCGATGCAGTGACCTGAAATGTCGAATAATGAAATCGATTTAATTAAATTTCATCGACTAATCAAAGCTACCGAAAATACCTTCGTCGTCAAACGTCGCCAGGGTGAACTTGCTCAATTTGTTCGTGAAATTACCAATGTTCGATATCACAATGTTATCCTGGATGCGATTCGTATTGGTCGCATTGATATTTATGTCGTTGTTCCGATTCTCCCCGGCGAAACCTGATATCAAAGTATCCATCATCAGGGCCTAGAACATTGTAAAACCCATCGTCAATTTCATCAATCCAATTGCCATTTGTACAATCTACCTGTCTCGAAAACACTTGAAGAATCTTGTAAACCCTAGCCCCGTTTTCTCGAATCGGGAACTGCAGAAACAAGCAGGGCAGGCAGTCAGGGTTTTTTTCGTCGGAAGGTTTCGCCATTTCCCAACTCAAATCCGAGTATTTCAAACCGAGCAGCAAACTCTGAACGAGACGCAATTTTAGCATTTTTGCACTTCCCGGATTTTTATTCGCGTTCAACTTACGCAAGTCAGGTCGTCGACTATGTGAACCCCGATGGTATTGATGGCGATCAAAACCGGCATATCCCGATTCGTGATCCAGGAAGCCAAGCCTCTGACCGGCCTCTCGATTTGGCCTTGGAAAAAAGCTGCCCCGTAACACTGTTTTCATAATTTTCAAAGATGAACTGATTTGCTCTTCGCGACTCTTTATTTTCTTATTTACCGGCAATCCCCAGCAGAACTCCAAATATTTTCTCACGAGCTTTCTCGGGTTCGTGTTTGTACCCGTGTGATTTGGAATCCGCTTGTACTGCTCGAGGAGTCTCGCTTCCGGAGCCCCTTTGCCACCCTGGAAGCAAATTCGAGTTGATAAATAAAGAAAAAACGATTCTTATCGACGAAAAGACGTACCAAACCAAGTCCAAAGCTCAAGCCGAAAAACAAACTGGGAGTATTGTAATGATGGGGTAGAAACCGCGAACGGTGCTTCCGAAAATACGCCAGGGTGTGAGTTTGGGGGTTGTACGGGCCCAGCTCCACTCGAGCTTGCAAAGCCCCTAAACTCGCGTACCGAGCTTGTCCCTCGCAAGGATATCTCCCTGAAAACAGTTCATTTCATGAAAAAAGGACGAGGATTCCAATCAACCGCGATGTTCACCTGCCAAAACATTGTGCTTGGCTTCGGCGTACAAAAACTCCAAAACTTTGGGTTCCTTTATCTGCTCCTCGTCTTTGCGAGACAAGAAAACGTTCCGCCGGAAATACATGACGGGTTCCTCGTCTTCTTTCACGCGTTCGGAACCGTATTTCAGAACCAACCGCGGCCACTTCGCGGCGAGTTCCAGCGGTTTGTGCGTCGGTCCCAGCTGCACTTCCAGTTGCGAAGAGCAAAGCCAAATGGCGAATATCGCTTGTCCGTTTATCGAAGACACTCTGTGTATACCCAGCTCGGATTCCGACTCGATGCTGTCCAAAATCTGCTGGGTCGTCGCGCCGCGGTCGATTTCCACGATCAAAATCACGTCGGACATCAAGTAAACTGCTACGCGGACGCCTCCTCCTCGTCCTGAAGTCGAGTTCGAGTTTACGGAACTTGTCATGTCTAAAAAGAAAGAGCATTGGTATTCGTGGTATAGAGCGATTGGATTTTCAACTCACTCGACGAAAGAGAAACTTCGGAGTTGTAGTCATTCTGCAAGCGATGAATGGTTTGGATGACTCTCGGTTGACAGTTTTCTTGCTGGTCCATTTTGCACTTTTGCGTCTCAACATTACATCGCTCTTGTTTCTTTTATGTCAATTTGAACATCGGCGTTTATAAAATGAAGAATTGAAGTGTTTACAAGCTCGTAACATTTTCGGATTGAGAATCTGCGCGGTCTGCTTTAAGGAAATCCGTGGACTGGCGAAACTCCCAGTAGTGCCATGTGAACTGTGGTCGTTATTGATTTTCGCGGGCGCGCGGTGAACGACACGATGAGTTTTGGATCGAATACTTGTGCTGTTTTCTTAGTATTTGAGGATGCAATTGGAAAATTCGGAATGAAAAAACCATTTGATTGACTATGCCATATATTTAGAATTATGTTACATTGTTTCTTAACTTATTTAAAAAAATTCACTTTTGGTTCATTTTGGACATCTTTTATACCGCAGTTGACAACGTCGCTTTCCCATTTCAAAATCGTCTCAAACTACTATTAGAAACTCTGCAAATGAAATTACTTATAAATACATTTAATGAAAATGTGTAATATTACATCCAACGGTTGAGAATCTTAAATCAAATCCGCGACGTTCATTGGCATTTCGTCAATTTGCGTCGAGTAATATTGTTCAATATCCCGGAGGATCCTGATGTCATCGGTCTTGACGAAATTTATCGAAACACCTTTGCGCCCGAATCGTCCTGACCGGCCAATGCGATGGATGTACAATTCTCGATTGTTAGGCAAGTCATAATTTATGACGAGGGAAACCTGCTGAACATCGATACCTCGAGCCCAAACGTCTGTCGTGATCAATACTCGGCTGCAAAAATTTCCAATTTCAGTTACTAGTCTCAAACCTTTATCAGTTTTTTAAACAGAATTGAAAAAAATGCTCTACCTTTGACCGGATCGGAATTCTTTCATGATGTTGTCTCTTTCCTTCTGCGGCATGTCGCCGTGCATAGAGCACACTGTGAAATTGGCCTCTCGCATTTTTTCGGTGAGCCAGTCCACTTTGCGCTTTGTATTACAGAATATGACGGCTTGCGTTATTGTGAGAGTATCATACAGATCGCAGAGCGTGTCAAATTTCCATTCCTCGCGTTCCACAGCGACGAAAAACTGTTTGATGCCTTCCAGAGTCAATTCATCACTGAAATAAATATGTTACATTATTACCGATGATTAGACAATTTCAGGAATCAAGTGAGACTCGAAATCATTACCGTTTTACAAGAATGCGAACTGGGTCTGTCATAAACTTGCTGGTCATTTCTAAAATTTCATGGGGCAACGTGGCTGACACCAATACGACTTGTGTCGCTGGCGGCAAGTACCGATACACATCATAAATCTGTTCCTTGAACCCTTTGTTCAACATTTCGTCAGATTCATCCAACACCAGCATCTTTATCGCTCTCGTTCGCAGCACTCTGCGTTTTATCATATCTAGTGGAAAGTTCAAACATTAGTTTATTTATCTATAAAACGTGAAATAATCTTTGCCCATGGAAACTATGTATACCGAATACTCTTCCCGGCGTGCCAGAAACGACGTGTTGGCCGTAGTCGAGTTTCCTTATGTCTTCGCCCAAATTCGTGCCACCGATACAAGCGTGACATTGGACGTTCATGAAATCTCCTAAAGCCAGGATGACTTTTTGGATCTGCGTCGCGAGTTCTCGAGTGGGCGACAGGATCAATACTTGGGTCTCTCGGACTTGGGTGTCAAGTGACTGCAATACTGCTACGGAGAATGTTGCCGTTTTTCCTGTTCCGGACTGCGCCTGAGCGATCACGTCTCGCCCTTTCATTATCGGTTTTATGGACCTCTGTTGAATAGCCGAAGGCTTCTCGAAACCTGAAATTAGAATTTTTCAATCATTTCATCATTGACGATTCGAGCTCCGCGAAATAAATTTGTAGTTTTTGGGTCGTGATATTATCGCTTTTCACAATCAAATATCACGAGGGCGATTCGTTGGTAACGATAAAAACAGCAAGTTTACTCAAATATAGAGGAAATGATTGTTGAAACAGGAAAATATTGCGTTATATTGGGTAAGCGGTTTTGAGGTTAGGAAGTTTGTTTTATCATAATAATCGGTTGTTAACTTGCCGTAGGCGTAAATTCCGCGCAAAAGCTCCTCGCGGAGACCCATGTTGTCGAACGTGGGTACGACCTCGACATCTTCGCTGGTTTCGAATTCGACATTTGATAAATCCTCGAGTTGAGCGACGCGACGTGATTTACTTTCCGCCATTTTTCTAGATGCTTCTGCATGTGTGTGCATGTGTGAGGGGATGCATGCACGTCATTGCGTGTACATGGTGTATACTTATTTATTATATCGCATAACTTGTATGGAATTTCGCAATGTTTTTGCTTTCACGTTATTGAAACTCAGCAAAAATTGTATTTTTTAAAGAACTCACGTAATTACAATAATTCTTATTGTCAAAGTTAGAGGTAAACTTTGCAACCTAACCTATAAATTTTTCAGTGCCGCGAAAAAGTACAAAACGTTGCGCTGAAAATTTTGTCGAAGCACCGAAGAAGAAAAATTGGTGGGTTATAAATATTTCAGATCTTGAAAAATAATTGAGAAACCCAAGATGAAAATTCCGTTCACCACTGAAAGAGAAAAAAATTGTGAGTTTCTGGTAAAAATTATTATTTTGTATTCTTTTTCATCGATTTCTTTTATTATTTGACTGAAATCATTATCAACAACTGAATAGTTTATCATTTTTGAAGTATTTGTTATTAAAAAACCTCTATTTTTCATATTAAGATTATAAATTAAAACATAAATTGAAAATATTTTAGCGCTGCCAGAAGAAACAGAAAACCAGCTGGAAATTCAGTAAAAGCATCAACGGAGAACAGGATCGTATGGAAAAAAACTGCTGAATTTTCATCGCAAGCGATCGGGATCAAAAACTCAATAAAATTGTATTAATTTTGATTAAACAACAAATGTAATGAAAGCTTGCTTTAAATTCGATAATGTATCAGAATTGATGCTGGCCACGATTTATGCAGTCCCAAGTGTGGCGTAGCTCTCGCGTTTGGCCCAAGAGACGAGAAATTGGGATTCAGAGAGAAGATTCCAATATACAAAGATTTTGTCTCTGTCATTTTGAAAAGTTTTGAGAAAACTATGACGTTCTGAAGAAATTGTAAAGAAAACCAAAGAGACCACGATCGATTTCTACGGTGCAGCGTCCCTGGATAATGAACAAATTTTTCCACGTGTACATATACTTAGTACTGAATAATTAAATCTAAACATCAAACTCCGGTTCTGTAAATTTCAAAATCAAATTTAAAAAACAAGACTTCGATTCTTTGAATTATTCATTGAACAAACAATTTTCACGATAATTCATTCGTAATTTCTATATATTAATATTACATCTTTTTTTAGGTAAAAATGTTTGCGAAGAAGTGCCCTGAGACGAACATTTCAGTGAAGCTGGACGAGCTTTTGACAACGGATTCCTGCCTGACGATAATAATGGAACTCCTGAAGCACTTGCTGTACCGAAAGCGCCAAGTGCCATACGATTGGAGGACGCTGCAGTTGCGGAACATAAATCACAATGACAAAACCATTTCTTCGTTGAACAATTTGTTCGAACTTTTGCAAAACGTCTCCGAAAACCTAAGCGCCCAATTTCAACTCGAGGAAAGCGACATTCAAGAAATCATCATTTCCATCGGCGCCACCATCGTATCTCCGAGAATCTGCATTCGCCTCAAATTGCCGTCTCGGATTTTGAGCAGTGAAAAGCACAAGGAGACTCAGCATCCTCCTAGAAAACCGTTATTGAACTTGATGAAGTACAAACACGAATTTGCCTATCACTTGTAAAATAAAATGTATAAGAAGGGAAATTAATTATTTTTTGTAAATTTCAGGTCGATGTTCGAGTGCATGGAATTTCAAGACGCTCTTGATCCTTTGGAGCCGACGAACACTTTCATACTTTTGCAGAAGAGCGACTCGAGCAAGAAATCGGAATACTTCATTCCAAAACCAGATTACGCATTGCCAACTCGCACCAAAAGTTTCTGCATAAAGCTTACTTATGGAGAGGAGATTGCTCAGAATTGTAGCTGTAATGGAGTGGTTATTCACAATGACTTTTCCAGTGCCAATAAAGAAACGTGTAAAGTGTCCGGTGTAGAACAGACTGAGCATCACGCTGTTCCTATTGAAACCTCTTATCAGTGGTATCAGTCGCGAGAAGTGATAAGAGGTTTCAAATAATGATATGGACTGATTAGGGTAATTAATTGGCAATTTTTAGACATTTTTAAATAGATCTTTTTTGCCAATCGAGGATATTAAATTTTGCTCAAGAATGAATATTGTTTGTTAAGTCAACGATTTTTCGTTTTATAAATGGATTTATACTTTGTAACAAAGAACTGTTTTTGATTGTTTAGTGTAAAGATATTTGCATTTTTATGTTTGGAATGTGCATTGCACATCCAAGACATATGTTTGTCTCGTAACGTGTAATTGCTTAAATTAAATAATATTCTTTATTCAACTCTATCGCTTTAATTTAAACGTCACTGCTCTTGAGAGAGTCAAAAGGTCCCATTATCAACTCCAAGATTTCCATTAGCTATTTCATAAGGCACCCAATTTTTACCGTCTATTATTTACGTCGTTGCAAAATCAAAAAGTTAAACTTGTAAAAAAATCTCCAAAATCATCGACGATGTTTGTATGTAAATCGAGAGTCCATTTTAAATAACTTTTAATTTGCACACTTCATGTTTCGAATGTTCTTCTCGTTTTTAAAACGATACATCTTTTCTGCCGTTTCATTGCAAAAAGATATATAGAACTGATTGCGATATTACTGTGAACTTGAGATTAATTTACGATTACGAGTGGGATCAAAGTATAAATATGATTGACGTTTGTAAAGACACAGTTAATCCTAAAACACAAAGTGAACCATGGAGAAACTCAAGCTTCTAACTCCGGAGCAAAAGCGATTCTGGGAGAAAAATGGATTCATCAAAATGTCCAACATCTACACGAATAAAGAAATGGATGAAATCTCGGAAGCTTACAACGAATTGTTCGATCGCAAAAAGCGTGAAAATGTCAAGGGCTTGGAAGCAGCTTGGATCGGAGACGACATGAAGAAGGAAGCGAGAAACATCGATTACACGGTACCCATGAATTCCTCAATCTTCGATTATTCAATAACAATAATTTCATTATTTTGCATTTTTAAGGTCAAATCGATCCACAATCTACAAATGCACAGCGCAGTTTTCACGCGGGCGATCACTAATCCAAAATTGCTGGACGCTCTGGAGGACGTAATGGACACCGAGGACATTCTTCTGCACCACACGAAGGCTCACGTGAAACCTCCGGAAAAAGGCGCCCCGTATTTGATGCACCAGGATTACCATTATTTTCCGTTCAAAAAACACTCGATGCTGGCAGTTTTTTTGCACGTCGACGATTCCACCCCGGAGAACGGCGGTTTAGCGGTGTACCCGGGGAGTCACAAGCTGGGACCGTTGGAAGATCACGGCATGAAGAGCGAGGAAACGGGAGACGCTTATCACTGGGTGGACCCGAAACTTTACCCCCTCGAAAAAGCGACCCCCATTAACGCGAAAAAGGGCGATGTTGTGCTTTTCTCGTATCTGTTGCTGCATGGATCGTATTTAAATTTGTCCACGAGGTCGCGCCGCATGTTTTTGATCCAAGTCCGAGCCGCCGATGATGAACCCATCGAGGATACTCACAAATCGCCTTGTCAAAACATCGTGCTTCGCGGAAGAAACGTTGATAGAGATGCGAGCATGGATTCTCGATTCAATCATTAATCTAGTTTTTTTTTAGGGTGAACGAGGACAAATATGGATGAAAAACAAATGTCAGTTGCTTGGTTTTTGTTTCTGTTTAGTTATTTACATTTTGTATTTTTTATGGTATGGAATGAATAAATTTTTGTAAAGTTTTTATTGCATTTTTCTATTTATGCTCTTTATACCAATGGAAAAAATTGATAAAGGTAGGATCAAGGTCGAATTTTAAGCTTTTTTTGATTTGAAAATGTGGTTAATTTTTTAGATTCGGCTGCTTCGAGCGATATATTGGACAGCAGCGTTGAAGAAATTGAAGAAAATGCATTTTGGGACGAAGGACTGACAACTTCCGGTGACGAAAGCAAAATAATAAATGAACAATTCACAGTTTCTGATGAAAGCACGAAAAGCGAAAAGGAATTGGAGGAAAATTACGAGGACGAAGAAGAATATTTTAGCGATGAATCTGTGGCTGACAAAAAATCGCGTCTGCAGAATCTTTTGAGACGAACTTTGAAAGAGCACACAAATTTAATCGGGAAAAACGTGTTTCTTCACCATTTCTCTGTTCTGGTGCTTTTAAAGCAATCAATAACGCTTCACTCGGAAGACTCTCAAGTCTTCACTGATAGAAGGTCGAAAAGTCATTTTTGATAAAGAGAGAAGTTCCATTTTCTTTTCGAAATTTTAGATACAAAGAAAAGATTACTCGGTTCGGAGAAATCATCAATGCGATGCATGACAAGGAAGTTATTCTCAATAAAGAAGTCGCGAAATTCGAAAACGAGGCTCCGGAGCATTTGAAAAAAAGGAACGAAGATTTGCAGTCGTTTATGAATTACTTGACCGAAACGAGCAAAGATGTAACGTGGGGAAAGAACAAGAAACAAAATAGCAAGACGTTTCAAAAAAAGTTGGCCCGGCAAGAGCAACTGCTCGAAAAATTGGCCGAAGTTCGGAGCAAAATTTTCGTTTTGCAGTATCGCTCGGATGACATAAAAACCGAGTCAAACGCCATGAAAAAACGTTTCGTCGAAGACACGCAAAAATGCGGCATCGTAAGTTATCAAAGAAAGCGAAGATTGAACGAGACGGTTTTGGAAAAAATTAACCAAAACAACAGAACCGTGGAAAAATATGGAAAGGAATATTGCGATTCGATCAACGTGAGTTTCGTTATCGGCCCGCGAGTATTATTATTTCTAATGTTCAAACTGAAAATTGTAGGCTCAAACTCACAAACAAGAAGTTATAAAACTTCTTCGCGAAGATATATCGAACCTCCAAACGAATTTGGAAGAAATGAAAAGTATTCGCGAGCAAACTCGACTTTCCGTAGTTGCACTTCGCAAAAAGAAAATTGCCCTGCAAAAAAAAGTCGAGGATTTGATAGAAAAAGATTCTCTGGCGTTGCATTTCGACATGGGAGGAAAACATGGTTTTAGGCTGAAAAGGAATAGTCGGATCCAAATGAAATCTCCCAAAGAACAAGATTTATTTCGTACGAAAAGTGGAAAATTACATAAACTTAATTCTTAGTCCCTTCTTGGTTTTTTTTGATTTTCTGCATGATTTCAATGGGTAGCACATTTTCTGGGACATCGTATATTTTTATTTTCAACAACCGAAAATCGACCATGAATATAACGCGCAAAAGTAGAGTTACGAAGGCTCCGACCCAACTGCAAATCATGATCCACGACAGTGTCTGAAAAACGGTGATTTTTCTATTAAAAATCGCCCAAAAAGAAACCATTTGATCGGATCTTACTTGCATTACCGACAGAAGTTTGCAGATGCTGTATTTGTTAATATTATGATGGGTCAACAAAACCTCGATCGAATCGCACGATCTGGGACGAAATTTTTCGTTAAAAAAAGAAAAATTTATCTTTCCGAAAAGTACCTTTTGTACTGCGTAAAATTGTGATTTCCGATAACTTGGCTCGAAATATCGTGAAGCTGTTTGCTGAATTTGACGTACCCCGCTTTCAAGTCGCTTGTAATTACCATCGCGACAATGATAAAAATCAAATCGAAAATCAGCGCGAATATGACGATTTTCCATGGGCGGCGATTGTACCTGCGTGAATTGCGATTGAATAAATTATTTGAGATTGAATTTACATTTAAAATAACTTGCATCGACACGTTATCGTAACCTCCCCTTCCACAAATCGAAAAATACATGACCCAAGTGATTCCGAAGATGCAAGAGAAAAGTGTCAAAAAAAAGTACAAGTCGCAGTGAAATGGTCGCTCGAACTTGATGACCACGTCTTCGGTCCAGTCGAATTCGTGAGGTAAAACTTTGAACCCGCGTCGAAAAGACGCGTTCACCTCGTGTTTCACGTCTACGTGAGATTGATGAATTAACGAAACTGTCGCCCACAATGGACAATTCCCGCCGCAAATATCGTGCTTTAAATTCGAGGAAATAAAACTTGTTCAATAAATGCGATGTACTACGTTTTAAAGTGTAATAAAAAAGTACCCAGAACGTGTAAAACGCGATGGAACCCAAATATCCGGAAATCGCAGCGGACAAGTAACAAAGTATCGAAATAACCTTCCACAAAACGGAAATTTCGCTAAAGTCGCGTTCCACCATGATTTGAAATTGTTCCGTGGGTTCCATTTTTCACTGATAACAATTTAATCTCGATATGCCAAAACCGCGACAATTGTCAAATGTTTGAAATTCGACCCTTGGCGCCACGCGACAGTCTTGTCAGTTCCCGAGCTCTCATTGGTCGCCGTAGCCCCGCAGAATTTGAATACGGAGATCGGAACTTTCCAATCTTTCCAATTAAAATCAATCCAAATGAACCTAAATCCAGCGTCTAAATTCCCCAAAGAATCAGCAAAAAACAATTCCAACCGTAAAAAACATTTTCACCCGAAAATCCGTAAAATCGATTCCAGTAGCAGTTTTCGAAGGATGGAAAAAAATCAGCCGAAGAGAAAAATGCGTCAAAAGCCGAAGAAGCCAACGGCGCATAACCGTGGGAGAGTTGGAACGGTCGGAACGCGAATCAAGACTGAGCCAAGGAACGCGCGGACCGCGAACCACCAGTGTTGTCGAGAAGGGTACACGAAGGCGAGAGAGAGAATTTCTTGTTTTTTTACGTCGGGAGGGCGAAAATTACGAGGAAAAGTGCGATGGGCGCGGGTTTCGGGAAGCCCTTATCCGGGCAGTGTCCGCGGCGTTGACTCCGCGTACCGTTTCCCCCGATAACGATGTACATGTGTCGTCGGCCGTGCAGTATTCCCGATTCGCGAAGTGTCGTCCCGTGCTCTGCGACCCGTGGAAATTTATCGTTTTACGCGACGAGCAGTGCTCCGACTACAACGTGCACGCATTGAAACAACGAGGGAGAAAAGCGCCGAGGACACGGGCGATTAGCGATGCGCCCTTTCGCAACGCTCGCGTAGTCCTCGCGGTGCTCCTCGGGAGGGTGGCAGTGCGTGGGTGGGTGGGTGTCTGGCAGGCCCCAACAGCTTCTTCTTCTCTCGATTTACTCAAAAAAAACCTCTCCCGCGAGCTTGCCGGGATTCGATGCTACCCTCGACCTCGTGCCCGGGAAACGCTCAAAAACTCATTCGCAAGCACCAGGAAAACGGCTTTCCTCGGAGCGTCATCCCCGCAGCTTTTTCCCCGTGTCCCGGGTACTCGAGTTCGACGATGTCCAGGATACTCTGGTGACGTTTTCCCCCGGAGTCTTTGATTTTAGTCATCGAAAACGAAAGATTGCGCGATCGACGGGGGGGAGGTAAGGGAAAATATGAGAGGTTAAGCGGCGGAGAATGGGTCGTCGCTGCGGGGTGTCAGTATGCGTGAGAAGCCTTCAGGATGTCATGCTCACGCAGGTCACGTGAGGGGCACCACAGACATGTGCTCACGTGATCCCCCTGTCCTGCATCCTGCCCTCGCCAAGGCCAACGGTAAAAATTCGAGTCCTCAGCCGAGCCACCACTCGGAGGTCGTACGCGTCGACAGCAACGTCTTGCCCACGGTGGCCGGCGGACGGCTCAAGTTCTTTAAAGATGGGAAATTCATCCTGGAACTGTCGCACCGCCGGGACGGCGAGAGGACCACGTGGTTCTCCGTGCCAAAGAAAACTTTCTGGCCACCGACCAGCTCCATACCCAGCAGGCAGGAGAGTTCGACCTCGCTCTCTGGTTGGTCGTTTGTTTACGTAACTCATTATGTAATTACTCGACTTCATTTTCTAATCATGCGCAATATTTTTTCAGTTTCCGATGACAATTCGTCGATCCAGTCGAGTCCGTGGCAAAGGGATCACTGCTGGAAACAGACCAACCCGAAGCGCAACTCGTCCACCGAATTCAACTTTTACTATTATAGAAATCCGAAGCATCGCCTCTGCGTGAATCCTCGATTGGTGGCTAAAAAGCGGAGGCAGCCTTTGGATCCCAGTTCCATCCTTCTCGTTTCCGAACGAACCAGCGCTTTTCCGAAAGCGTCGTCTCGTAAAGCGAACGGCGCGCCTGCCGGCAAAACGCTCAGTTTAATAATCGACAAACTTTCGCGCCTGGACCCCACCGTGGTCTCGCCCAGGAAACGCATTCTGCGTGAGCTTGAAAGGGTCACGCTCGAGGATCAAGCGTCGAAAAGACGCGCGACTCCGCAGCCGATTAACACCACGAGCAGCGCACCGTCTCCTTCCCCAAAGCAGCTCTCTTCGTACAGCATAACGAGTATCCTCGGCGAGGACAAGCCTAATAATGAACCAGGCTTTCTTAGAAATTTGCTCAAGCCGGAGGACAAGCAAACCGTGAAATACTCATCGAATCATTCGTATCCGAGGGCCCGGATCGATCCTTACGTCACGTCCGCGAATACGGCGATGCATCATCCGCTTTACGGGCTCCAGATGCTTCCACCGGGACCGTATAGAGCACCGCTCTGGATGCATTACTCGCCGCCTATTCATTACCCTGCTCCGTTGCCGCTTTACGCGCCACCGCCTCCTCATCCCTCGTCTTCTCCTATTCATCACTACAAAGACTATAGGGAACAAACTCTAACACCTCCATCAGGTTTGTTTCAAATGAGTTAATGAATTTATGGAATCGTTGAAACTGATTTGTAAAATTGTTTTTAGATATGCCTCTGAATCTGTCGAAGCATGCGGGTTGAATCTCAGGATCCCAAAAGTTGGTGCCTTATCATTGGACAAAAACTACGCGAACACTGCCCGTGCAACGACAATGCGATATATTAGTATTTTTTTATCCGTAAACATTAAATAGATAGCAGGTAAAGATTCGATGTCAGGATACTATTGTCTGACCGCTAAAAGAAACGTGTAAATATGAATTTGTAAGCCGTCGTCGTCGATATAGGTATTTCGTGAAAAAAAAAACAACACATAATTGTCGATTAATTCAACAGCTAGTATTATACTAGAAAAAAAACGTCGGTGGTAAAATGCAATATGGTGTACATTGTATGGCGTGAAATTATTTAATAGTATTTCTCAAAATATTGACATTAGTTATTTAAAAGAAAGAGGAAAATTGTTTTTAAAAGAGAGGATGAAGAAAAAAGCGAGTGAGTGAGTGTGAGAGAGAGCGAGAAAGAGAGAGAGAGAGAAATGTTATTTCGAAAAGGGGCGTGCACTGGGACTTTTTGTTAAGAGGTGTAATGTAAGAGATTACAGATAATTTTCAAGCTTTCATGGTAAGAATGGAAAAAGGATTTACAAGAAGCAAAGAAAGTTTGTAGCGTAAAGTAAGATCGCTTTATTCGCAAACTTCCCATGTTAAACGAGAGGAGAAGGGCCTACTGTTTCATACCCCCTATGCATCTCAATTACGCATTACCTTGTTATTAATTCTCTTATTAAACGCTACTGTCATTAATACCATTATAAAATACAATTATCCATTTTAGATAAATCGTCTGAAAGACATAGGATTATGTACAGAAGAGATATTATCTACATTAAGAACTTCGATCTATTATAAATCATAATGCATCGGTTAATTTAGAATACTGGATTCAGTCCCTGGACGAACCATGTTTATTTATACAGTATAGAGGAACGCAAAATCAACCGACGAAGAGCATGGGGTGTGCCTTACTTTTCTAAAGAAAAATTGTAAGAAAAAAAGAAACGAAAGGGGAATTAACGATAGCGACCATTTCATAGGAATTTTCACAAGCGTTTTGATACAAAGGCATCGTTGCCATTATTGTTCTCGTACAACCGTTGATTTTTAGCCGCGCTGCGTACTTGACAAATTTGTACTTCCATAATTCACACTATTTATTACGGTTCCGAAATAAGGCAATGTCACTCGAGCTCTTTCATTAGCAATACTTCCGTTCCATCTACAGATGCAAATATATCTTCGAAAAAATTTTTTAAACGTTCGAAGGACGTGATTGATTGTATAGAAAGACTAATTTCGTAAATATAATTATTTCATATACTAAATGAGAAATTTTTAATTGGCTCGACTGATGTAAAAGTTCGACGATTCGAGTATTTCACAGTATTGCGCGTACTATTTTTGTAATATAGACCTTTATCAAAGAATTTTTATATTGTTCATGATCGGAATGGTGGTTTTAGCTTCCTACAATAAATGCCGACTTTTTTTAAATAACATTATCTTCATTCAAATACGTTTTATTAAAGATATAGCTAACTGAAAATCACGACTCGATGTTTTATCTGCGTTTTTTCGTCTCGTGCATTTTTCCTGAAAATATCCTTTCGCCAATTTGTAGGGTCAAAGATGTTTCGTGGAAAAAAAATTAATTATGAAACTTTAGTTATTCAATATTACAAGTTCGACTTGTTTTTGTACCTCAGAAAGTTTTTGAAAAATCAATCAATTGAATCCAATCTTCGGAATGCTAAGAATTTGAAAAATGTTTGTTTTTACAGAAATTCAGGTAAGTTGTCTTATATTTGAACTTTAATAATGAAATATCCACTTTATCATAATGATAAGAAATTCAAATTTTTCCCGCCATCTTCTGACAATCCGCGCAAGCGCAATTAAATTGCAGGCATTTTATTCGCGAATAAAATCTAAGGTGGCGCCACGCTCCTAACTTTGCGATTAGTCGAAATTTCCGTAAAAACGGATTTGAATTATAAATCAAAGTTTCAATCTTTTATTCATAAGTTCCAGATTTTTAAAAAGTTTATGTACAAAAAGTTATAATAACACGTTGAACAAATTAAAGTTAAAAAATTAATTCAATTAATATATTCTATTACGCAATAATCGTCAATAATATTCCACTCGGACCATGCAACACATGCCCTAAATCCTCCTCAAAACATTCAAATACATCTCAGCAATTCCCAAAAAACCATTATCTCAATAAATTTAAAAAACCCCAACATTGATCACCGCTAACTCAACGCAACCATTCAAATATTCGCGGCCAAACGAAGCGCGAGTATCATCTCCCTCCGATTGGTCGGCCGCGGCGTGGAGGGGGATAAAAGCAGCAACTCGCAATCCGCGAAGCAGCAGTCGAGAAAATCCGAAAGACCGAGTCCGTGTCCCGCTCGGTCGTTCGTTAAATCGAAAATGGCCGCGTTCCCCTGCGACTGAGGGCCTCATCAAGGATGCTCCTCCTGTCCTCCGCCGCTTCGCAAACTCGAGCGTACGCGTGCGAAAGATAAATAACGTTTCAGTGTGCCCCGCGCCTCGGCAGACAGTGCGTCGTCCTCCTCGATAAACCGCGGTCTCGCGAGTTCGCGCCGTGGAGGGTGGAACTGAAACGCGTAGATAACAAGCGGGGTAGTTCGCCGTGCGAGCCGTGGTCGTCGCGTAGCGGCGGGCAGCGCCGCTCTAACAAGTAGTGATGGAATGACAGGCGGCCTCGCAAGTGCGACAAAGGACTGAAAGGCGAGAGAGCGTGTCGAGTGCGCGAGGAAAGCCGCGGCGGACATTCATGCCGATGCCGGCCGAATACCACGAGAGCAGCCACGCTAACCACGAGAACGCCAATTTCGGTCTCGCGGCCACGCAGGACGCCAGCAGCAATATGACGGCCAACATGTACCGGGTGGGAGGTAAAGTATATCCGCGCAATAGACAATAACGCCTCGAGGCGTAAGACAATGCTCGATCGCAAAGCTCGTTAATGAATTAGCTCCGTGAAATGCCAACGTTGCCAACGCCATGGCGTCCCCTTGTCCCCATTAGTACTCGCCACCACGGTTCCCTCGTCTTTCCTCTTTTCATCTGTATCTTCCCCCCTCGCGCTCTCCCTCCCCGCCTTTCCCCTCGAGCGACCCATCTCGTTTCTTCCGCGTGTGCGTGTGTGTATATGTTCGCATGGACACGAGTGTTCCGCGTACCGCGTATACACACGAAGCGACACGTACTCGTCCACCTGCATCTGTTTTTGTATATTTATGTATACGTGACACCTTCTCTCTCGCCTCCCCCTCCTCCCCCCACGGATCCCCCTACCGAACTCCCCCTTCGTTCCTCCTCATGCTCTTTCTCTTCCTCTCCCCCTTTTTCCTGTCCAGGTCATGCTAATTCCTTGTCTGCTGATAAATTTGCCGATTAACGTCTCGCTCGAACTGCTTTTCGTCCTTGTCGCTCTTTTTCTCGAAAAGGCATTTTTTTCGGGATGATTCGCGTTGCCGGAAAGAAAAAGAGCGGATTATCCCGGGATGCCGCGAATTTTTCTATCGCGCAGCGATGTAATTAAGGCGGGAGATTTCGAGTTCGTTGCTCCATTTTTCGAGGGAGTTTTCGTGGAAATGTTTATCTGATTTCTAGCGTTGCTTTAATGGAAATGGAAATGGATTTTTAACGATGATTTTGTTGGGGAATAAGGAATTTTATTTTTCGTTGTTGAAAAAAGAATGATCGCTTTTCGAATTGTGTGATAAGAGAATGCTATTACAAAAAAATGGTAATTGTCACGTACACGTACTTTTTCACCGAGCGAACAATTGAAAATATGCATTGAAGGCCGTTGAGATGATTGCAGATGTAAAAATTTTGCTTTGATTTTGCAGATTACGTTTATTTCGAGACATCCTCGACGTCTCCCTACCAAATAAGGAGGATAGAAGAATTAAATAAGGTGAGGTTTGAAATTTGCTTCCGGTTCATTGCCTTTGATCCCGGAAGAGAAATTTTGACTTAATTCGCGTAAATGGATTTATTTGCAGTTGAGTAAACATGCGCTAATCGACGTTCGTTTTTATTGCAGACGACGAGTGGAAATGTGGAAGCAAAGGTGATGTGCTTTTTTAGGAGGAGGGATTTGCCTCCTACATTGATCATGCTCGCCGACAAGCATCAATGTGAGTAAATGTTTGCAACGTTTGCTTAAACAAAGAACGTTGAACGGCGAATGTTCATTGACGCCGATTCTGGGACGATTTAACGGACCTTATTACGAGGCAACTTTTCGTCCTGCCCGAGAGTAAGAATTCGGAACGGAGCATTTTTTGGGATGGAAGATATTGTCGTTGACTATTACTTTATTAATAGGCGGATGTTTTATTGTTACAATTGAGAACGGCGAACGGTTATTCTTGTAAAGAAATAAGCAATTACGGTTAATCTATAGTAATTGCACGCTTGGAAATAATCAACTGGAGGGAAAATTACACGTATTTTCATAAAACCGTTTCATGCCGCATGAATTCGAATTGTAGAAATATACTTTCTTGCCGTAATCTAAAATGACGTTCCATTTTCGTTGTAATTTCCAACATTTTGTCGTCAGTTTGTACTTCCAAGTCATCCATTTTATACATTTCCGTAATTGTAATTCATACTTTTTACCGATTTGTTTATTGGAACGGAATAATTTTCGTCGCCATCGTAATCAATTCGTTATGAAAGTCAACAATGTCTACTTCCGTCTTCGATGTATCATTCATCAATCATCGCGATTGGTATTTCATGCCGGTTTAACAGCCCGTAAAGAAAACCGTCCCGCGTGATTTTTGGCTCGGACAAGCGTCGCGAGATTTTCCTATGAAACGATGGAAACGCGATTCAGGATAGAAGACGAGAAACGCGGCTTTTCTTCGCGGCGTCTCGATTTTTCCGACGCGACGGCAAAGATAATGAGACGCGGGGGGTTGGAGGGAGGGGGAGCGGAGGGAGGCGGGAATGCATCATAAGTAAAGGCGGGGCGAAAGCAGGGGGTTGGGGGATGTGCCGAACTGGCGAGGGGCGTCGGGGGGGGGGTGGCCTCCGCTCTTCCGCCCGCCACCAGAAACGACCCGCTACAAAATGAATGACTACCTAGGTCGAAAAAGCACAGTGTCTCGGAGGATGTTATCGCACGGTAGCCGCCACATCCTAAAAAAAAAAAAAAACATCTCAACGACTGACCTCTGCGCATTCAGCCCCTCTC
>JABFQM010000791.1:0-28683 GCA_022816865.1 Zelostemma sp. ZL-2020
TATTTGCAACAACTTGACCGTGGCGTTTTGAAAAATATTAATTTGCCGAAAAGATACATGCATTTGTTTAAAGACTTGTTGACCGACTTACTGAACAAATGCATGTATCTTTTCGGCAAATGAATATTTTTCAAAACGCCACGGTCAAGTTGTTGCAAATAGTCCTGTGAACAATATAAATAACCGAACATGCAAATTGGCTGAGAAATGAAAATTTTTCTTTTAAAAAACTGTTTAAATTTGCAATTGTTCGTTACGAGCATTTTTGTACAATTTTTTCACTCGCGTATTTTTTTTCATGAAGAAGAAGATATTGTGGAATAAATTATACTGTCATATAAATGTAATTAATTATGTTGCATTATACATATTTTTTCTAATTCACCCTTGCATTAAAGTATCGATCCACCTCAATAAATAAGATTACATTTACTCGCAGAAAATGTTGCGAGACGTCTTTGTTTTTTCAAACAGCATCAAATTCTGAACTTTCCTTGAACCGTTGATCCTATATTTTCCCGAAACATTCGTGCTCAATAAGATCCAAATCAACAACATATTTGTTATCGAAAATCTAGGGTTATACAAGGTGAATTTGTAATCTAAAAAAGGAGATGATCACATAAATTGAATAAATCATTTTTCGGCGATTTAATTGAGACTCTAACTGAATATATCAACTTTCGTATTTAGACCAAATGTTGCTCGTCACAAGCTTTTTACTTGAACATCAAAGCTTAATCCAATTTGGGTATTCGTTTGGTGAATCACACACACATTTAATAATCTTAACTTATGAGGGGGAAATAATCCAGTTCAAACGAACGTGGATTCGGAATTAAATTAATGTTCACAAAATTACACTGCAAACGGAAAAATATAGAAGCGTATTGAGACGCCTTGCTTTTGAATACGAAATTTCAATGCAGATTGTATAGTTTGGTATGGCAATCGAGTACCTCTCGACAGTATAGAAATTGTTAGTTGATCCTATACTCTGTAGAAACATAGAAAACGATGGCCAATCTCTTTCAAATGAAATGCATGATTATTTATTATTGAGAGAATCATCTAGTGATGAGATGATCATCACTAGAATATCATCAGTCGTACCGATTTTAATGCTATTCGAAAGCCACTCGCGGAATAAATTGAAAACTCGCTCATTTTCCTTGAAAAACATTTGCTGAAAATGGAAAACTTTTCCTTTTTCCTTCTTCTATAATAAACAACCTTGTTAATTTCTATTTTCCGCGTTTCTCACGTTTCCTTCAAAGGAACCGGAAAAACATTGTTTGTAGTGCAGCGAGAGGTGAAAAAACGTTTCAAGAATCATATTATCAACTATATTTGTAATGCTCCATATATTAGGTATTTTTGATATAATGTTTTGCACACAATGATAATTAATGGCGTACGTGTGATAAGTGACTCATTGATTTTCCATTAATTCTTTCAACATTTTATTCGATAGTTTCTAGTACATGTACAATTTGTTTATGCGCCATCATTTTCTCAATTTACTGTTCCCGTGCACAAGACAATGAAGCACTTCAATTTTACGAGATTAGTTAAGACTTGGAAATTTTCAGTCCCGGGGAAGGGTTTCGTCCTTGGGGGTGGGGGTGAAGGACGGGGTAGAAGAAGCGAGAAACTTTAATAAAAAGTTACGTAAAAGAATTTTAAAAACACCAAGTTTGCTGTATATATTTCAACATATTCTCCATTCCATCGAATTCGGCCAGCTTTTACAAATATCTAAGGGATTAAGGGAGAACATAGTAATATCCCCCATCAATCCTCAATTTGTTGGTCAGCGAAAAACTGCAGGTTTCGTGCTTGAAGAGCTCGTATTCCAAAACAAATTGCATCTACGTAAAATCCTCGTTAAATATTTCTGACTCTTTGACTGCTTTCAAACCATATCCATATCCAAGCATTCCTTTTACAGAATTAAATATTTTTAAAATACTAATTTCAATGTGAAAAGTTGTTGAACTCGATCCATTTACAACCTTCGGGGAATACATTTTTAGATGACTGGAAATGAAATTCTATTTTTTCTTTTCAGACTGAACATTAGTATGACTATAAATATTGAGTTCATTCGCGTGTCATGAAACATCAAACTTTTTACGATCGGATTATCAGCGTCACGGAAGCAAAAAAAGTTGATGAATTCATCGAGTGGAAAAGTTTTGGAGATTTATAAGAAACGAGACGGGTTTTAATCTAGACCGAATTTAGAATTGGAGGAGTGGTTTTCACGCACTTATTTCGTAACTATTTCACATTTGCGTGATGAAAAGTGTACTTAATTCCGAATCCGTGCCGGCATTATGACTGATTTAATTTTTGATATTGGCTGTCGTAAAAGAAAATTATTTTAGCCCAGAATAAGGATGCGTTGCGTGATTTATTCTAGAGATAATTTTTACAGCTTTCTCTGTTTATCACGTTTTTTACTATGAAATGTTCCATTTTTTTAATTGATAATAAGAATCTCATTTCACGTAATCATAGTTGATCAAGTAATGTAATTTGTTGCTTTCAATTATTTAAATTATAGCTGTTCAATATTTAAAATATTTGGAACTCTGCAGTTGATTAGAAACGGAAATTTTTTCGGTATTAAAATATTTCATTCGCAGAAGTAATTATTTCAAAAAAGATAATCTCGCGTATTTACGTTTGAAACTACTCTAATTTCCGTTTTTCCGAAAGAAATTAATCTCCCTTACCAACTCTATTTCCTGAATGGAATATATAATGATAGGATTAAAATAACAATGTAACGGAGAATGAGCTGAATACAAAGATAGAGAAACTCAAACGTACTTGAATTTACAATCACAAAACTTAAAAATTCCTTAGACGAACGAAAAACCTTCCTGATGAATGATACAATAAAACAACTGTCCTCCAAACAATTAACAGGCATTTATTTCGGGCGACATAAATTGTAAATCAAATCTTATGGATAAATGCATTTGCAGGCAACATGGACGTGAATTATTCCTCTTTATATTCAGCTGCAAATCTCTACTTTTCTTGCGCTTTGCCATTCACTGTGGCGGATCGTGTGCCTCATTCCAGAACAAAGAAATTACACATCGACCCTCCCGGCTATAGCATGTAATCAAAGAAAAGGCTGCGTAATATCAAAATATTGTACAAACGAGTAATAATGTGCATTCTATGTGTGTCGGCAGCATTAGACATAACTCCTCTTTTCATCTAGATACATAAAAAGCAGAAAAAATGAATTCATAAATATTTCCATGTTATTTTTAAATCAAGAAAAATGGCTATTATTATTCTGCGAAAACAAAGTTCAGACTAATATCATTACGATGAAATATAAGTTTAATTGTAAGTAATAGTCGGTTCTGACAAATGAACGCGCCAAATTAACCTATATTCGAACAGTTAATAATTATTGGAAATCAAATAATAAATTAGATACGGTGCAAATTAAATTCATTCCATAAAATTGAGGAACGATTGAATATTTTACACTTTACGAAATCTTCTGAAAAATGCGCATGAATATTTGCATCGACTCTTGTCTTATCTACTTTTATTAAAGACATTTTTATTTTGTCAAATCTAGTTCATGCAGCATTTTTAATTTATAATTTATATGACCTGAGATCTGGTCTATTTTGTGCAAGGAAAGTGTAACATGATCGCGTCAGGTATTTTCCGATGAACATATTATTAATCTTTTACAAAGCTCTGAGGGAATTCATAGCTAAAATATCGATTTTCTGTCCATGTGCAGCCATCTGCTACGTCCAGAATATTACATGAATGCAAGACTTGCATGATAATTCTTTGCAAGATACAATCAATCCAGGAATCACTTATAATTAGTTTTTATAATCTGTAATTCTGTAGGAGCTTGGACTTGTATCCATTTTTATTCAGTCTCGTAGTTTCTTTTCTAGTTTTTTTCATACCCTTACTACTTCTGGTAAAGTCCTTGTTTACTCTTTTTACACAACATGTGCAATTATACACAAATTGTGCTATTTTAGACGCTCGTTGAGTAAAGTCATACAAGTTGCGTAATATTAAACGCAACTTGTGAAATTACAAAAAGTCCTAAGCTCTCGTCATTCTTGCATTGAAAAGTTGCTGTTATTTTCCCAGTAATAAAACTGGGGTAAATCTCTTTCTAAATTCTCGTGCAATTTCACGCCACGTTTTTTCAGGACATCAAAATGAATAATTTACTAAGGTATGTTCAAGTGTACTTTTGTTGTTTAAGTATACTTTTGTTGAAATTCCAGGAGTAAAAAATTGTAGTAATTGCTCATAACTTTTCAAGGTATGTTTATTTATGTTATGGTGTTAATTAGACTGATTAAGCATTGTAGCATTGGTATGAAAATAGGACATCGCGATTAGGTTTCATTCACTTTGTGCGTGAACTAATCAAGGTGTTACGTCATTTTTCGTATCAAGTCGTTAAATTGCAGTAAATATTAGAATACCAATAAACTGTAGTCATTGAAAATTCAATAACTACTGTTTAAATTTCATTTCTCTGCTTGTTTCAATGTTCATTTTATTATCAACGAAGGTAAATGTCCCAGTAATGGACCACCTAAGCAAAATTCGAAATTCAAACGCTGATTTCCCAGTGAAAAATAACTTTTGAGATTCTGTTCTTTCCGTAAACAATGTAGGATTCTCTCAAGAACAAGTTGCATTTTTTGTTTTTGTACAGTTGTAATTAGTTTTTTAATTACGTGCAATTAAGTAGTCGGAAGCACGAATGTCCCAGTAATGGACATGGCTGGGAAGAACGTGATGACGATTAAAATTGAAAATTATTTTCAACTGCGAGTGTTGTCTGAAACGACAGCTTTTTATTTTGTATAAAAAGTTAATAATAATCACGTTCTTTGTATTTCTTTCACTGGGACATGGTCCATTACTGGGACATTTACCTTAGTTAAATGATGTTTGTCATAAAAGTTCACCAATTTTCAAAAATTCAAAGATAAAACTCGCAGTTTGAATGAAAAAAAGTACTACCTTAGCATCCGCTTAATTCCGTACCAACACAGGTCGAATTATCGACGGCGCATACGAGCACGATTTCCTCTAGATTAGTAACAAGAGGGAGGCACCGACCGCACCGACGTACCTATTTATTACTCTACGCGCATCGCATCCATACCTTTTTCCACCGAGGTACTTTTACCGTTATCTTCCAACATACCTTTGGTTTCTCTCGGAATCCGCGAACTATTAAGTGATAACCGCCGTCTTATGTCAGACATTTCTCTCAGATCTAAATACTTACGCTTATTATTATAATCTGATTCATAGTTTTTTCGTTGGTAAAATCTCTGTAGAATAATAATGATTAAATCTACAAAAATGACGAAATCAAACGTTCTCTTCCGAAGACTTTAATCATGTTTCTTTTTATTTCGCTCATTATGCAATGTTACATTGTATGTGTGTACGTATATATGTTGCTTAGTTTATTCGTTACTGAAAGTAGAGCCATATGTTTCTAAAGATTAATAAATCAATGTATTCATTACAGCATCACGTCTTCTGTTGTTGCAGAAGCGCATCTCGTTTTTTCATTTTGAAGTACAGTTTTTGCCATTAAAAAACGATTATCTATGATATATCATTAATATCTACATGCTGCTGTTTATTCCATATTCAACGAGAGCAGCTTGAATGTGAACATCTAAGGGTTCACTGCTGTCGACTGTGCTGTGTTTGTAGTCGTTGAGGAAGTAACAAGTCCCCGGGTCAGCGAGTGATATCTCCTTGGGTAAATTGTCTCTGCTTCGTGCTTCCAGATCAAATCCAGGAGTTTGAATCAAAAATCTGAAAATATTGACTCGAGATAGAATCCTAGTAGAGAAGATTTCTTCGCAGTGCTCACTCTTGCGTCGTGGGGCTGATGTTGACTCTTAGAGGTTCACTGCTAGACTCAAATTTATTCGCCAGGGTGACGTGTCCGCCGAAAAGGCAGTACCTTGACATTTTTTTTCCTACAACGCCGGCAAGAACCGTTCCAGTGTGTATCCCAATGCGCATCTGGAAAATGAAACTCGACGTGCTTTTGAAAAGGCATTACTATGAAGATGAAACTCTGCATATTTAAAAATGCAGAGTTTCGTGCCATTTATCAACTATTCTACAGCTTTCAAGTCCGAAGTGATACCGAACTTTGAGCATACGCAATCATCCAATTATTCAATGATGAATACTTTAGTTGAAACACCGGAGCTCGGAACTTTCCCAACAATTGGAAATATTTACGGAAAATTATGAATATTCCGCCCTGGACGGGCGGAAATTAATTTTTCATTCATCAAGTTTTGCATTCGTGAAATTTCCTTTCAGTTGGAGGACCGAATTAGGGAATAATTACGTATTCTTTCTGTATGCTTGATTGACGTTAATGATTATTTTTTTAGTGCAATGCCTTCTACGAGCAATTAAATATTTTTCTATCCCAAATCTACTCCCAAATCATGGGAGCACAACAACAATTGAAAAATCAGGATGTCAGTTGTAGAAGGTAATGATTTAATTATTAGGGATCTCACTTTAATCGGTTTCCCGTCATGCGTCAAATGATGAGAACACGTCTGAATCATTTCCAGTGCCATCCAAGCTATTTGCTGAGCGTGGGTACTTGTGATTTTATGAAGACCGCAAGCTACACAATAAGCGTCGCCGATTGTTTCCACCTAATAATCGATAAAGGAAGAAGATAGTAGTGATTAAATATACATTCACGCAACGCAGACACTGTACATAGTGTTTCATGAATCGCAATGAATCTTTCAAGACAAATTCTAGACATCAAAACTGGCCTTATCAGGACTGATCATGCTAATCCAATTTTAAACCCAATCAGTTGTGATCAAGGTCGGATTAAAAGGGTACGTTGCTAACAATAAAGTCTATAAATATTGGGATAAGGAAAGCGACGAAAAAGTTATCAAATGCTCGATCATTTCATTTGTCCCATGGGACATCTTAGACCGAATACCTGCGGGATCGCTAATAGTAATCCCATCGGAGATCGCATCAGCAATCTTGTTGGGTAGACTCCCAATGGGATTCCCGAGGGATTTCCGGAGGACAAATTCGTTACATCTTTTACCAGCAAGCACGGACTCCCTTTTCAACGTTTCAGTACTTAACTCACGTCTAGAAATTTGTGACAGATTGCTCGAGGAGAAAAGATTTCTCCGAGTTTGGCGGAATGACTGCGTTGCTGGCTTGGTACATTTTTCACGTGACGAAATCGTTTTATCGATAAAACGAATGTTTGTAACGTACCTTGTAGACGTCGAGTTGTCCGCAGAAAATGTCGAATTGTTCGTACAAGCTCTGAAGCATGTTTATGACCATCATGGGCGTTGCTGTCGAGCAAATGGCCGTGAATCCGACAATGTCGCTGAACAACATTGTAACGTCCGCGTAAGTTTTCGCCTCGATAGTTTCGCCTGCGAGTAAAAGCATCGAGTATTAAAAAAGGTATCGGAATTGCAATTGAGAACTTGATCGCCGGGTTATATGACCTACCGAGCCATAGACGCTTTGCAATATCCGGTGGAAATATAAGATGTAACAGGCTCACATTTTTCTCTCTCTCGGCGTCGACGGCGCGATTCGCTTCCTCAATAGAACTTTTCAATTTGTCCATGCGCCGTCTCAATCCGTCCTACAATAATTGATATTCTTTTCTCGAAAAAACTGAAATTCTCTTCCAAAAAGAAAGTAATCGATGTACTGACTTGTGCCCGGGCTTGCTCGCCGACTAATATCACGTCCCTGGTAGCATCGTGCAGCGGGATATCAGAAATAAAGAGGCCGCGTCCAGTAAGTCCTTCTAAGCCGTTTAAAAACGGCGAGCTGACAAAAAGGATAGAATCCGACTCTGGACAATGAACCATTTGCCCTTTGAATTCAAGTCCCTTTATGCAATAAATAATAATGTCATAAAGAGTACCAAAAGTTTTGTAATTTCTTAACATTCACCGCGTTGGTTCGTGAAAGCGAGCCATTTATATAGCAATACGCCGAGTTGTATTGACCCGATGATTTCAGGTGTCATAACAAAGTTAGAGTTACAATACCTCAGCTTGAAACTTGTCAGCTCCAGGAGGTCTTTGTAATGTAAGAACAAAAGGCGTATTCGCTCGTTTGAGTATCTCGTGGAAGGTGAGATTAACGCCTCTTGGCCGAGTGAAGTTGAAATACGCTGCGATTCCCTTTCCAAGTTGATTGAGATAATGTCCAAACAAACGCATAAAGCCTCCGCCTAATTGGACCAGCTCCAATTGCCGATCAACGACGAAGTGCCAAGGAAAAGCGTTGCAAAAGCTTACCACTCCGATGCTGAGATCCGCTGCGTCATTGGAGTGTGGTCGAAATCGTTGACTGTCGTACTCGACGTCGCAGACTGAAGGAGGACTTGACGTCTCGTTGAAACGTTCTGGCATAATGTGGTATCTAAAAGAATGGAAGACTTGTTCCGTGAGCGATCGGAAATTATGTGATTCTTTAACGACATGTTTTCTGCAAATTGGCCATATTTGCGTACCGAAAGAATTTCGCGTTATATGGATCCGGCATTATGTACACGTCGGCTTTGTCGTTGTAAAATTGTCGGGCGATGCCCTTCAAACTTCCGACTAGGAGATAAGCAATGGACGGGTTATCGGTCGTGAAATGCAGCTCGAGTGCTCCAGGTGTTGCGATGCACACGAATTCGGCTTCATTTTCGGAACCAGACTGGTGCTGGACAACGTCGTTTACCCCGTCTAGGGTGGTTAAGAAGGCGATTAGGTCGTCACCGAGACAACGGAAGGCTCTTTCTAAAAGTCCCACGCAGGACGTCGCTATGATTTCCTGGCCCAAATCGTCAAGGAACGCGTTGACATCGATGTCTGCAAACATGTTTTTAACGTCATCTTTTCCATGCGTGTTTTTTAAGACCGATTGGATGACAATCTGGGATAAAGTAACATCCGGAAAAAATTTTTTGCGCCGTTTAAAAGTCCTTACAGAACTCTCTGGGTACATGAAATCTCCTTACCAGTATCAAACGTCTTGCCGTACAAAAACCATTTAAGAAATGGATGCTTAACCATTACGGAAATGAAAGAGAGTGTACCTTTCCATTAGTGCAGGGAGCAAAACATTTAGGTCAATTATTTCGAAACGGCTTAAAATAATTATAAAGCTTTTTGCGCGGTTGGAAAAAATGTTGTTTGCACGTTTTTCTTGCGGTACAATTGAAAATTTGCTAATTTCAAATGCTAGTTTCGCTCTTTCGATTCTGACAGTGTATTTCAAGCGGTTTGTATTATGAAGTGGCTGATTACAATATTTGAGATACGAAGAGAGAAAGTTTGTTTTTAAACTATCGTAGCATAAGATTGACTGTTTTAGAATAAACTCCCTATTTTTTGACTGGTATGGTCGTTGTTTATGACCTTTTGACAACTTTGTGGATAAATCAACTTTTTATGAAGGGGTTGATGTTTGAAAGAAATGTTCAATACCTCTTTGAAAAACAAGCGGTTCGTTAATGGAAGTTTTTGCCTTGCGTTTCATAAAAGAGGTTCAATTTAGAATCCGCGTGCTTGATTCCTCAAAAAAACGGAAAGTCCTTTTAATTATTGTCGCAAACTGAAAGCTAACTTCTGAGGGTCCTTGAAGATTTCTCTATCTTGCATCGTACAAGTGCAGTGTTTATTTTAAAACCAATTAGAGCCTCGTAAGTTGCTTTTCTGGTTTAAAAATGCTGGGTAAGCTTAATTTATACGCGAACAGAAAACTTGACTCTAGAATTTCATGAAAGAAATAAACTGACCGAACGAAGACTTTTATAATTGCATCGCTGTCGGAAACTGAATATCAAAATAAGCGCGGAATATTGGAATATATTACGTGTATAAAATGTTCTGCGATATTAATGGAATATTTTACAATTTCTGATAAGAGTTATTCGGAAGCTCAAGAAGTTGTGCATAATTTTCCACGTCTTGGTAAAAGAATATAGTACTACGGCTTCGTAATAAGATGAGGGTTAACGATCGCGCTATTGTGCAACCCTTCGCATAAACAGTTTTCCTTGGAGCCATTTATCACAATTTCACAATGCTATTTTTGAAATTTTATTCCATAACTTACCACAGTCTAAATTGAGCGTCTCGTAAATATCTTCTAGAAGATTATAATTTTCTTCAATCTCGACATTGTATAGGAGCTTCTGTCTGAAATTCGGAAATGTTACCAATTTTTCATATCAACATCAACGTAATGGGCAATGATAGAATAGAATTAAATCGTTTAAATGAAGAAAAGAAACATTTCATCATGAAGATCAAATCGATTTGAAATTCAACGCTTTAACTAAATGTCTTCAGATAAAATTATGTAACATGAATCAGTTTTTCCTTGAGAAATTGATAATTGAACATTTCGTTCACAAAACTCGAATTCGGAACAAAGAAAACTTGATGTCGATGATGCACATTGAAAATAAATAATTAATACCAAAATAAGTTAATTTAAAAGATAAATTATTCTACTAAAAAAAAAAATAATAAAATAATAAATTTTTAATTATTCTAATTATTCTTTATTATTATTATTTGGGTAGAGTTTCAATTTTACATATTTTATGAGAAGAGAAAGTCTTCTGCGCGTTTTCTTCCCTTTTTCGGCTGTTTTTTGGTTTCTACTTGCTTTTGCGACAGGTGAATAATTGCAATCATGTATCCAGTAATAAAAATTTCTCAAAGAACCAAGGTTTCGCGTAAATTTCTCCCGCAGCACACTACGACTATCTCACCCTGCATTTTTCTACGTCTTGAAAATAAAAGATAGCTTCCAACGATAAAATGCAAATGGAGGCGTTTGAGTTGTAATTTGCGTTATCAAATTACTCCTCGGATTAAAGAGGACGACAATGTGAGATGAAAGTTACAAAGTGTAGTTAAAGAAAGTAAACGAAGTAATGATGAGTTGTAGGAAAATGCACAGTCAGCTACAGAGAACGGAAAAGCTTCTGGATCGCGACCGACGAGAGAATGAGAAATCATAATGACGTAATGAGCAACGGCAGTTGAGATGCAGCTCGACGATGAATACTCAAAAGAAGAAAAAAATAGTTGGATGCCGAAAAGAAATTAAATCCTTCAAAGAAAAAGAGAGTCGAGGGCAGAATCCAATAAAAGCAGTGGAAACGTTGAAAAAAAACGAGATCAATTTAAAAAGAATGAAATTAAAAAATTCCATAACCCGGCGAATAAAAAAAACAAGTATCGAGGGAGGAAAGTGGGGTTTCAATACGGAGTTTAATAAAAAAGAGATGAAAAAGGATGATAGCTCTAAATGTAAAATTTTTTAAACGATTTCAAGGGAGTTCTCAGAAAATGAAGAATATTATTTTTCACCGAGTGTTACAAGACACTACAATCTCATTTAAGCTTGAGCAATGTAACGAAAGCTCTCGTGATAAATTGGAGGAGAAGACCTTTGTGATTAATTAGAATCATTCGAAATGGGAATGTATAAAAGACACGAGCAAGATAAAATAAATGCAGATGTCCTTTCATCACATTTTAGTGACTTGAAAGACGAGCTTTTCTTAACAGTAATAAAAAGAACCTAAACTGCATACGGCAGAAAATCATAAACCATACAGAAAGTTGGGAAATAAAATCCCGGGGAAAGAGAGAAACTGTAGAAGAAGAGATTTATTAAATTGATGAGAAAAAATATGAGGGCTTTCGGAATCTCCAGTATACTTCAGAAAAGTGCAAACTCGATGCAAAAGAAATTACTACAGATAGAAGTTAAAGTTTGTGTTTCTCTCGTAGATTTTGAGTGATCATTTCAATAAAATTAACGGAAAAAAATTAATAAAGGAAGAAGAAAATGGTAGAGACGAAAGAGCTCATCAAACGCATGCGAACGATTAATTTAATTAAATGCGGAGACATTGTTTTAAGGCAGAATACGGGAAACCAACTTTGAATATGAAATCCTTGAAAAGGGGATGTAAAATACTGGAATGATATTTGCCGTCGAATTCAGGGCGCAACCAAAAGGGAATCTCAAACATCAAAAGCCCTATTCGAAGTCTCACAAAAGGCAGAAGACACTTACAAAGAAGTCGAGGTCGAAAGCGGAATCTCGTTTTGAGATAAGACCGAGTCTAACGCCACAGCAATTACTTCATTCTGCAACAAAGTAAAATTAACATAAAACAAGTTGATCAATAAAACAGTTCACCGAAGCAATATCTCTTTGTATCATTTTCCATATTTTCGAATCCCGTTTAACGATTCTCCGAGGAGAAATTGATCAAAACGTTCTCCCGCAAATATTCCTCGATAAAACCGCGCTTCGACGGAAACTTTTTTTATTAACAAAAAAGGACAAATTTATAATACTGTACGCCAAGTTCCGTTCGACGAAGTGCACTTTTTTTTCGATTCCATCACGGAGAGTTTGAAAAACTTGCGATTGAACAGCTCTCACCCCCAGGGGAATAGCCCGAAGAAATTCTAGTTTGAAAGTGCAATTTCCGTTTATCAATTATTTTGCACCCTGCCTTAATTCCCACGTTGCCTCGGTACAAGCTCGCTTCATAAGCGATAAGAATGAATAAAAAATTTTAATCCACGATTTTCTTTTTATTAATCCGTGGAAAAAGAGCTTTGAAATATCGAGGAAAGTAGTCGTACCGTTGGATTGGTCAGCATAAGAACCGCAGCCCGCAGGTGTTTAAGATTAAGCGTCTGAGTGTTTTCCGGGTCTTCGATGTCTTCGCCGAGCAAGGAAGAAGTGATTTGCACGGAAGACTGTCTCAAAGGTTTAAACTTTGTGCTCTCGCGCGGCTGGCTCTCGTCCTTCTTCTCTTCGTCGCAACTTTTGTTCAAAAAATCTCTCGAAAAAGGACATGCCATATTGATCCTCGTAAATAACGGAGCGTTCGATTCACAAAAACAAACCAGCGCGTTCGCAAATCTCGTACGAGAAACGGATCCTGACAATACTTTTTCCTTCGCTCTGCCCTTATTCTTTTAATTCCGGTACAACGAAAGTTTCATTTTCCACTTTGTATAAACAAGTCCCCTAGAGCTTTTCACTGCTTAAAGTCGATGCGAAATCGTCGCGGTAAACATGCGAAATTTAACGGGCTGACCTGCACGCGGTGGCGTGTACGAGTACCGACCAACCGGTGTGAACGTTTCGTATTTTATTCATTGCCCTAAATCGCGTGTCGCTCGTGAATGTCACAGCGAGAAGGTTTTCGAAGCGCGTTGCATTTTCAGGCATTTTCCCTGTCTGGAGTTACATGACAACACTGGGGTTCGATCGAGGAAGCACACTCAGAGGACAACATTGTGCGACGGATAACAGCGTGTCAAAACGCGTAGCGCCATACTGGTTAGAAATTGACCGAAGCAACCAGCAGCGCCAAGTACAGCGCGAAAGTGGGTGAATTTTGCGGGGTTGCGGGAAAGAGACGGAGGGATGCGCGTAGGAGTACGAACAGAGAAAGAAGCATAAACGGTCTCGATGTTCGAGAGAAAATGAGAGAGGGAGAAAGAGAGGTTGAGGGAATGAGATGGACGTCGTGGGTCGTGGATGCAGAGAGAGCCCGAGAGCGTTTCCACGGCTCCTCGGGGGTGACTGAGGGAGAAAGAAAATGGGAAAGTTGAAAAGAGAGGCTCGTGGGAGCGAGAAATGACGAGGGCGCGGAGGGTGAGAATCACGCCGGCGCAGAGCGAATGTGTAACGCGCGAGAACGTGTTTGCTGAATCAAGCTCTTTCCACCCTTACACATTCTCAACTCGGTTAAGATGCCCCCGTGCTGAACCTCGGCTTCGCGGTCCCTCGTTTGCCCCAATTTTATAGCCGGATCTGTGTTACACACACATTCGGAAACATTCGTTCCCCCTTTCAGCTCTCATCTTTTCGAACCGTTTTCCTTGACTTGTTCTCCCCCCGATTCATTTCCTCGGCGGTTTCGGTTCTGTAATCAATACAGTTGCTTCTTTAACACGGACGATAAAATTAATCAGTATTATTTAGGATTCTTGAAAGTTACCGTGATTAAAGCGCCGATTCGTCATACATTTTAGGCCTGCATTTTTTCACTTATTTTCGGGCATTCAAAAGGGGCTATGCTCTATCTTTTTCTTGAGAACGTAGCCCCTTTCGACTTTGAGTCCCTCGATCGTCTTCATTTTTTCATCGCGTTAAATTCGTTCGTTCGTAAAATCTTCTCATGCCTGAAATTTTAACTTGTTTAATTCTTTCGAGGCATCATGACTGCGGAGGCGAATTAATACGAATTTGGTTTTGTTTTTCGAGTGCATTTCTCACTTTTTCTTTTCATGCTTAACGAAATGTCGTGAATCGAATTCGGGTCATTCTGGGCAAGATGCCACTTCGTCCAGCAACATGTCCCATGAACTAATCTCATTAAGCATTTCCATTAAATTCCGTAAATCGAACTTGCCTCGTTCGAATTTACAACCCGATTAAACTTTTTCGAGATGACGGGAAATATGTATCTAATATTTGTCAACTCTTGCTTATCGGAGACATAATTATCATCATGTTCTCGTTTTTGTTGAAATTATTTCATGCTCGCGATTGACAATTGTCGAGTTTATTACAACAAAATCCTCTGAGACCACTAATCGGAAGAAGAATCGCTTTGTTCGTGCTGTTCATTATTTTCATTTCTAAAGGGATTTTTCATAAGTAAAATCACGTTCTTGAAGACAAAATCGATCGAAAAAGCTTGTTTATTCCATTTCAGAAACGAATCCATTAATTGTCCGCCGGCTCATCCAGTATCAGAAATGTATTACTGCCGAGGACTTTGCAGCTTGAATATAAATGTGCCATTTGTTTCGTCTCGTTTTACGTTCATGTCAAAAACAAATACCGCCCTTTAGTGAATTTCGTTTCGATGTACTATAAATTTGGGTAAATTATCTTTGAATTAAATGGAATAAGTTTCACGGTGGGCATAGAGGTGGAGTGACTCGCAGTTACATTAAATCATGCATTGAATTACCGTGTAACCAACTTAAACTTCGAAAATAGCCGTCTCTTACGATAGTTTCAACAAACGTAATTACACGGCTATTTACGAAACACTGCAGCGTTCAGAAAAGAGGAACGCGCTTCGATGAAACAGAAACACAACGGAAAATGTAATTCTCCGTAGATTCCGATATTTTTTAGAGAGCACTTTTCATCCGGAGATAAACTCCAACTGCATTACTATTTGGTTCGCGTTCCTGTGCTCGTTGGTGAATATATCGATCGCTATCGTGCGATGAGTTTCGCCATTTACTGAGCAAGCATTTGTTGAAATACGAGACGAGATACCGTTTCTTTCATTGAAGATGACATTACAATTCCAGTATCGAGATAATCGATAGAACTTTTGGATTGATTCGTTTGCTGACCTCCATTAACGGAGATTCAAGGAGTACGGGTAATGTTTGGCTCGGCGTTTTCGTGTCGCGAATCGACATTTTCCCGGAACGTTGAGAATTAAAAAAATCAAGCGCCATCAATTCCTTTCCGCCGTGGACATTCGATAATAAAACATTTCGATAATGGCGAGCCGGAGAAAAAGGCGTGATCGTAATGTTCCATGGCCGGAGCGATTATCGGCGAGCTGTTGTAACAGAGTTCATTACATAATTAAAATTGACGTGGAAGAGGACCGGAATGTCACGGCGCGATATAAAATCAATAAGGTCGGATGATTCTCTTGGTATTCCGTAGACGTCAGCCATTTTCACGTGCATTATGGCACGCACGGGTAGCACATACGTCTTCTCGAATCTCATGACAGTGAGAACTGTCGTTAATATTCCGTGCCATGATGGCATTTTTCATTAAGCTGCATCTCATAGCTCTCTATCTGAATCCCCATTGAAAAACTACGTTTGTACAGCGAATAATTTCACAAAAGGCCTTTTACATCAGTACTTGCGTTTTCATTCATCAGAAAAAAGTCCGTTCGGGATGAATTATCAAAGATAATAAAAGTTGCCGCTGCGACTGTTGAAACGATTTTTTGTTCTCTCGGAACAATGAGAAATGAACATTGTTCTAAGACGTAACTTTGTTTCTCGCCAATTTTTTTATTAACAGACTTGGACGTTTGACATTTCACAGAGAATAATAAACTTTCTCCCCATCGTTTTCTACGTTTGCAGAAACATTTCGATCGGTCCGAATTTTTGAGAGAATCCACAAATTAATGCTACAGGTTTCACTATTTGTAATGCTGAGTATTCGGAATTATGGCGAAGTAGAAACAATTAATATTCATTGAACTAGCGTGGACGATTTGGGAAACTGTGATATTTTATCGAAGAGAATGTTGAGTTTTAGAAAGCTCGGATTAACCCACATTTGCGTGATCCAACTTTCGTATCAGCCACCATGTTAATTGAAATCGAATACGTCACTGTCTGCGATTATTACTTTTGGCTCCCTTTTTGAAATCACCCTGTAATCAATTCATTTTCGTTACTTTTGACCGGCCATATTCCATTCCCTTTATCACCGACACACTTTTGTCTTTGTCCACGAAACGCGTGCATTCCTCTGTGTATTGCATGCATTTTGATCTGGTTTCGCTGCTGCAGCTTTTCATTCGACCGTTTCCAGTGTAGCAAAAGTCGACTTTTTTCCAGGTTGTTTTCTTACACACCTTCGACTCTGCTTTCCAAATCCTAGTTCCAGCTAACTTTTGTGTACAGTTCGTCTGCTTCTGAAGTTTTTAAATACATTTGGAAACGTTTCATTACAGATTTACATCCAATTTTCCGAATTTATTCTGAAGAGGTTCCAATTCGTTGATATTGGAACAGTCGAAGTTTTAAAATTTTAAACATTGAGTCTTGATCAGAAGAGCTTTTCCAATTTTAACGAAGATACTTTTCTTGGAATATTTTCATTCGATGTTAAATTATTACCCTCGTGTTTTAAAACGTAGCATTTTATTGGCTTTCCTGCTTTCATGAATAACTAAACAGTTTTGCCGAGGTATCGAAATTCACGTTTTCTTCGGTTTTAAACATTTAAATCAATTAGCAATCAATTAGGATAATTAATCAAGACGTATGAACTGAAAAAACCAAGTTTTCTATCAAAAACCGTTTTCAAAACGATCTATTTGGAAAAAAATGAAGTCGACTCCCCAGTAAAGTTCACAAAAAATTACTTTGTTGTTCGTTGCTCATTAACTAGAATTAAATTCATTCAATATGTACTAAAATGATGCAAATAATGAGCCACCCTTTGACCTGCCTAAGACCATCAGTAATTTTTTGTTAAACTCGATTTAGTGTCGTAATTTACTGATTTTAACGACGTCGTCGTAAAAACTGCGATCAATTAATTTGCTCTCGATCTACTTTACATAACTTGAATTCCATGCCGTAAAAATAATTTCTACGGCAAACTTTTTTTCGCAAAAATTTTTAATTACGCAAAGCTACGAGTGCTCGTCATATCTGGAGATATGTGAGACGAATTTCGAAATTTTCCGCAAAGAATATGAAAATTCATCGTGTTCATTGAAAAATTCAATGTTTTTACGAGGTGCAAAAAAATTAATTCGATTTAATCAGGAAATACAATGAAACGTAGCGTTTTTTCGTTAAAGTTTTAAATTCCCTGGTGAAAATTCTTCCTCAATGTAGGGAACGATTTTTTGAGGGGTGAAAAAGAAATATATAAATTTTACAATAAAAAACGCGACGTATGATTCGATTCGAAAAGAATTGATCGTCGAAATTGTTTTTTTCTTTCACATTTTCTCGGGAAAAAAGCCTCTGAAGGGCGGAGTCCTACTGCAAATTTGAATTCTAAAGGAAGAAAAGTTGCATGTTAAATATTATACGCTGGTCATGTGGATACATATCTTATCGAACCCACCACGGCATAAGAAGGCGATTCAAATGAGGGCGAACCGCGCGGCTCGGCGAAGTTTGATATTTCGAGATGGCGCTGTGGAGTTCGGAAAATCGATACTTATCGTCTCCTACGAACTCACCTGCAGTTTGTGTCTCGTGTGCATGAGATAAACACGACGGCTCCTTAAGGCAATCAGAATGGAATGATAACAGTCTTACGAGGAGTTCGGCATTACCGTCATTTTTCAAAATTCAACCATGGTAAGTTTAACTCTTCACCGACTTATTTTAATCTCAATTCCAAGCTGACAATCAACGCTTGCACTGTTAAACGTCGATTCAAACTGCTTTTTGAATACTTTAACACTTGAATATTTCATTCAACTTAGTGACGTAAATAATCGGAGACAATTAATTCCGCGATTTTGACGTATAAAAATCAAATGACATTTCGATATTCTGAACGTTCTCGTGAATATTAACAATTTTTTCGAATTGCTTGTTTTAATTACGCGTGTACCTCGTGTGAACAACGACGCGTGAATTTATTAACAATTGAATTTTCACAGCGATAACAAAGAATTCCTTCGAGTTTTTAAACAGGTTTTTAAATTGATCCGAGCCAGCGTGAAAGAGTATAAAAATAAGGCTAGTTTTTTATGCGTGTTTCAATTTTTGAAGTAGAAATAATTACGAGTAGGAACTTGTCAGATATTCTGGAAAATAAGTTTCATGAAACACTTTTCATATAACACCTTATACCAGTTACTGCAAATTGCTCTTTCGGTTTGTCAATAAATTTCAACGAAATTAAGCGTTTCATGTACTTCTAATTACTCGAATATTGCCATTCTACTTGATTCTGATGAGCACAAAGCGAATCAAAACTTGACTTCAAATTGCTGAGGTGAAAAGAAAATGTTTGTTTTCCTATTTACAGTACGGTTTTGTGAACTACGCCCTCGAACTTTTGGTTGTGAAGACCTTTGGAAACGAAACATGGGAATCTATAAAGTGAGTACTACCGGTAGATTAGTAATAATTAAGCGTGCAACTTTGCGTGACTTGATGCGCTATGCGTTGACGGATTAGATGGTTTCGCAATAGGTGCAGTGATTGACTCTGTAAGCACTCGACATTTGCGATGATTGGCATATCTACCTTTGTACGCCTTGAGTGTACAAAGTAAAGTACAATTATCTATTTTTATTCTTTTTTTTTGCAACAATACGTAATGTATAAATATGTACTTTGTTCATTCATTTGAGACGTTCGAGATAAATTTTACTATGGAAAACTGTATCATTTATTTATTTTTACTCACGGGAATCGGACTATTAGTTTCTACATAAAATATTTAACTTACTTTCAAGTCCAACATGCAAATACAATTTTTTAATAAAGTTCATAATTAATGAAACCGTAAATTTATAAGCGTTCATGATTAATGGCATTCATGTTAATTTTACTTGCGTTTTCATCCGGATTTTCTCGATTTTATTTGAAAACCTAACTGTGACTTTACTAAATTTTGCAAAATCATATTACACATCGTGAATTTCCCGTGATTTACGTGTATTTTTGCAGAGGCATGGGATATTGCAACTGAACTTTAGCCCAGATGCTCCTAACGAAGTAAATCCCTTAAACCCTGCCAGGGTTAATTAAAATTATCGCCTCGTAATTTAATCAAGCTGTATTTTTAACAGAACACATTTTCATATAAACTCAAAAAGTGAGACAGTCACGCGAAACATTTCCTCGTTTTATTGGACAGTCGGGAGCAAATGAAAAAAGTGTTTCAGTCTTTAATTTACCTTTCTTGCATTTCAGGAGTAAAATTTTATCAGTTCGCAAAGCTTTGAGACTCGTGATAAGATTGAATGCTTTTTGCTTCCAACATGGTAGATTTTATTCCCTAACCCTGCACCCAAGAATTGTTCCACCTTTCCCGGTTTTATTTTATAGCTTTTATCTCTTTTTCCCGACTATAAATATTTTCTGTGTCGAATCACGAGATTTTTCGAAATCAGCAATAATTAGTCGTTGATGAGGTTTATTGTTCAGATCAACAGCAACTGATTCAAGGCTCGCCCTCATTCATTGCTCGGAATTGTCACCTAATAAATAGGGCAATCATGAAATCCAACGCAATTTTTCTGAACGGAAAAATAATACTTTGTGACATTTGAAACGCCTCGAAATGCGATGCACGAATGAATGTGCTTCCGAGAAACCAAACGAATGTACAAAGTTTTACTGTAAAATTTATGCTCCGAGAAATTACGTTTCAATTTGGTTTCGCGTGAAATTATGCTAACGAAATGTTAACACGGATCCTCATTCCCGTAAGATTCTCAATTATCACAGTTATTTTCTATGCTGTTTATCCATCCTGTGTATTTTACGTTGCTCAAGGTGATTTATTCTACAAATTAATTTTTAGTGCAGCGGAATTTGAGAAACATTCCGTGCAAAATTAAAATCCATGCACCTAATAAACGTAATAATGTATAATTTATGGGTCATTGCGTATGTCTTTAAACGCTTTTCTGCTGCGTGACACGTGAATATGGCGTTCGAAGTTTGATATGGACGCGTCCCTTCATTCCCAGATATTTATTCGAAGGATATTTCATCTCCGGATATTTCGATTCCCGATATAACATGAGAGAATTCTGACGTAATATCCTCATCAAAATATCCAGAGATGAAATGTCCACGACATACTTCCCGGTAAACATCGTCTCTCTGAGATAATGTGTCTTGGACAGCCTTTTCCCCGGCAGCGAAAAAACTTAATTTTCCTCTGCAGCATTTTCAAAGCAAAAGTATAATATTGCTTTTAGGAAATGAAAGTATACAATCGAATCGCACATTATTCATTTACGAAAAAATAAATTATGGATGGTCTCAAACTATTAAGCTCGCATGAAATTCTCTTCGGGATTCATTTCATTTTCTTTCTCTTTGATCTGCCGACTTTCTACGTCTTTTGCTATCTATCAGCATAAGAAAATGAACTGACGTACTTATCGAGCTCTGCAGTATTTCATTTCCTATTCATGCAATTTTTCAATTAAACGCTCGCGTACCGAAATTCCGAAAAACCCTTATGCTAATTTATGCATAGTCAGGAAAAAGTTGCGTTTATTCAGTAGAAAATTGCATCGATCGAACGAAAATGGGTTGCTAGATATTTTTTCATTGCCATCTTGTATGATCTTATATCTGAATTACTTTTATTTCAGAATCGTGTTAAAAGCATGTAATTACTACTAAAAAGGACTGAAAAACGAGATTGGGCGATTTTGATCGTGAAAGTACCACAATATTAATCACGGTGGTGATGATTCGATAGCGGAGTAGTTACGAGACGATATCGATCGTAAAATAGTTACGATATGATATCGCCCGGTGTGATATCATTTTTCTCACAGATCCATGACCATTTTTCACCGTAAACTTTTCCAAGTATCAATTACTTGTAATCACACTCGAAATATATCACATTTTCATTGCATAATTCTTTCAATTTTGAATTTACAATCTCGTGTAAAGAACTTTCTTTTTGCTCATTTTTTCGAATGAAAATCATAATTTCCATTCCAGAACGAACGTGTTTTATTGCCAAGGCTTGATGAATATTCAATTTTCGTTGTACGGATTTTCATAATTACATACGAATAATTAGTGAGAAATTTGTGAAATGCTAAACGCAGCTGTAAAATACACGTAACTTTTACGTCCATGTCGCAAGAAGCGAAGGTAATTCATTAAGGGATCTTGAATTAATTTTTCAAAAGCTATCTCGGCTATTTTACTATAAATGCCTGCAACTGTGGTTCATGAAAAAAAAGTGTCTAATTACGTAACATTGAGTTTTTAATTGAATGTGACGAGATTCAATCCAGATCACTCGATACTTGATTCGAAATCTTAAAAACATAAAGGTTGAATCGTGTGCTTGATTCCGGTTCAAAATACATCGCCCTAATTTCCCCATCGAAATATTAAGCTACATTGTATCATATAATTAAACCGATATTGATAAATTATAATAATAATCTACTCATTCTGATTTCCGCTATTGTTTCCAAGCTTAAAGCGATGGAGTGGTTCGATTTAATTTGTATCTCCGTGATGATTTAGATGTTTGCGTTTCGGATACGTTCGAATGATTAACGCATTCTGTTACGGATAAATATATCCGTACTTTATTATATTAATTTGAAAGAACGAGTCGACTATAGAAATATTTTCTTAACTGTATATTACGTTATGAAAAAATAAAAACATAACGAAGGTCTCCGAGTTGCGGAAGCCCCACGTTTCCCTTCGTAGAATCCGAGTGCACCTCGCTACCCTCTTTCCGGCTTTCGTACTTAAGTTCTGTCGTAAAGCTGCTCTATTATATATCTAGACCCTGTGTACTGGGAGGATAAGTAAGATTCAGGGAGATTTCTTGATATACTCTGCCTCGGCAGAACTTTTATCGATGTACAACAAAAGATAGAGAGCAGTCACTTTCCATATAAAATATGCACGACTTGTTTACGTACGAAAAGCACGCTCCTTTCATCCCGCAATATTTCATCCATCGTGGAGAAAATGCGTGCAGAAAAGACATGCTAATTCATAAGTGACTTGATTGTTCACCGACCTTGAAGTTGTGGTATATTGATTCTTATCAGCGTGCAGATTATACTGGAAAAATGGGCTCTTGTTTCTTGTTACAGAAAAGATGCTGCGGTTAGCATGGACGGGCAATTTTTGGTACGCCAAATTTACGATGACGAAATCACCTACAACCTCATCTCCGCCGCTGTCAATCGGCTCAGTAAGTGCGCTTTTTAAGACATCCATTTTTTGTACGTGTTTTCTTTAGCGAGCGTAAATGTGGTTATCCGTATGGAACCATTGCACCGGGATCTAGGTCACACTTATTCGCCAAAGTTAATGGCACTTAATATAGTATAGCGCTTTCAACTCGACTCATGTAAGCTTATATTTAATGCAACTTCTGAATTACCAAGGTGAAATGTATATTTTTGGATTAAGAGGAATTCGGAGGTTAAAATTACCTCGAACAATAGTTTTGGCGATGGAAATATTAATTTAAAAAAAAGTGGAATTACATTGTACACGTTTGGTAGAATATTTATGAATTCAAAAAATCAAAGTTACAAAATAGAACGTCCTGCTTCGAGAACGGAAAATATTTTTTTCCGTAAAATAACGAAATGGTTGGTTTTTCTACATTCAAAGATACAATTTGCAAAACGAAGAAAATGATCGTCAAGTTAAACACAGTGAAATCTTGCTTGTCTTCTTGATAAATGTATACAACATCGGGAGTACCAACAGTTTCCCATTTACTCTCGCGCATAACGTGACGACAGTTCACAGGCGCAAACACTGTCTAGAATGTACGGAAATTTGCTTCGCCATGTCAAGTGTCACGAATATAAAATTTGTCTCTCACATGGGAAACGGTACGAGCAAAGCACTGTTCTTCCTGTCCTTTTCCTACGCGTTGCCGTACCGCTTTAACGGCGGAGCCCAAATATACTATTGATTTTTGTACTCCAGATATACCTGCCAATGAAATACTGGAACTTTTCGGTCGCATGTTTTTCGAATTCTGCCAAGACTCTGGGTACGACAAAATTTTACAAGTGCTGGGCGCAACTCCTCGCGACTTCCTACAGGTTTGCAACCCGATGAGTTCATGAAAATTAAAATATAAAGAAATACGAATTTCATGAGATTCATCTGAAACTGATTGTGCGAACTTTGTAGAATTTAGATGCTCTCCATGACCATTTGGGTACACTTTATCCCGGAATGAGAGCACCAAGTTTCCGTTGCACCGAGAGGCCCGAAGACGGTGCTCTCGTCTTGCATTATTATTCCGACCGACCTGGCCTAGAACATATTGTTATAGGGATCGTAAAAGTAAATAAAATCATGAAAAGTTGTATCTCGTATTTAGAAAAATGTTTTCTCGATTTCCCGTTGTGCTAAACCAACAGAGCGTTGAAGAAATCTGTGAAACATTTTTTCTGAATGTCTTTTTTATGAATAAGAATCATTTTATTTGCGTATCTGTAACGTTCCATGCAGACTGTAGCGAAGAAACTTCACGACACCGAGGTAGACATGCAAATACTGAAGACGAAGGAAGAGTGCGATCACGTCCAATTTCTAATCACTGAATGTTCCGGTCCGGGAGTCGTCTCCAAGCCAATGACAACTGATCTCGAAACGCTGTGCGTCGGTACGAGCACGAGATTCGCTGCATTTCTTTGGAAAAATTGCACCTTTCATTCGTTGCTTTAATTTTCCAGAACCAAAAGTTAGCCCGGCGACATTTTGCCGTGTATTTCCGTTTCATTTGATGTTTAATAGAGACCTAACTATTGTACAAACTGGATGCGCCATCAATCGAGTCATCCCACAAGTTTCAACTGGCGCATGCAAATTAAGCGACATCCTTATTACGGTAAGTCCTTTTTATGACTGATGAAATATTCCAACGTAAATCTCGAGCGTAATTATGAAATTGTCGATTTCTCGAAAGATCATGACATTTACATATGCGCCTCGACAAAATCCCCGCATGATTTCCCTCTCGCGTTATCGGGAAATTGTATAATCTTGCAAACGAAACAGCGCTGAAGATTTTTTTAAAAGACAGAAATGAGAAAAATCGGGAATATTTGTATCGTTCACATTTTCCATCAGTAAAATGCGCGAGAAAAATCTTGTTACCTGCACAGCAACCGAAATATTTGCATCTTCCCGACGATGCTCGTGTCGTAAAATTGTAAAATTGAATAATCAGATATTCAATTCGCGCAAATGTACGGTACATCGAATATCATCCTAGAAACGCGAAAAAGCTAGATATAATTGAAAAAAATATTTGCCAGTTGTTCGATTTAACTGAAAATATTAAATTCACATTCTCCGGGACGTGATAAAATGAAGACCAGGAAACGACCAAAAATTGACGCGTGCGAACCATAAATTTAAACGTCCGTGACCCAAAAGTTACGGATACATTTGGCGCAATTAAATTAGCTTCAAATCGCCCTTGATTACAAGATCAATCTTGCGTATGATTCGTAAAAGTATTTCGTGTTTTGGACATAATCGCTTCACGCCTCATCGTTACTCTAGTCTGATGCATATTCATGTATCATGTTGCATCCACTGCAACGAATCATTACATGACCCGTATAAACTCTGCAACTGACGGACTGCTAACTCGCCATGTCCGACCTCGTTGGAAATTACCAACTCGGCGAAAATAATAATCAAATAAAAGTCGGTTCCATAGAAATTTATCGACTTTATGTCCACCTCGCGATATTTTGGAAAAGTTTCGCGTCACTTTTGTCCATTATCTTTAACGCGATGCAGCACATTTCCCATATTCACCGCAGAAATTCAATAACTAATTTTACAGCAATTGACGACGTAAAATATTGTTTGCTCGGAAACGAAGCGTAAAATCAAAAGAAAAACGTTGAGAAGTTTATCGTGGTTTCGCGAATGACATGAAAGCTCGGCATCGTCAACAATCTAATTCCAGTTTGAGGCATTTGCAAATTAATTACCGGACCTTAATCGGGATAAAAGCTTAATGATATCGTGTTTTCCTTCCAAAGAATTCAGGAGCGTAAAACTGTGAAGCCGAGGCATAAGCATAAACGCTGTTTCAGACATTCTTCTTATCAAAGTGAAGACAGCATGAAATGGGTTGAAGAAAACCGAGCCTCAAATTACTGAAATATTGCATTTACGCCGCCGCGTGTCAGGAAATATTTTCCCTCTGTTTCATAGTTGAAAGTTGATAAGATAAATGGATTTATAAAACATCTACGATTGCAATTTCTGACAATAACTGTCTTTCAATTACGAAATTTCATCTTCGGTGAAAAACTTTCGTTCGAGTAAGGAAAAGACACAGTATAAACTTGCTAGAAAAGTCGTAAACTCGATTTTTCAGGTGAGGCCACATTTGGAGTTGACTTTCGAAAACATTTTATCGCATATAAATACCGTATACGTTCTTCGGACCAAAAAAGGAGTCATGCGCGTCCAAACTACGGACGAATATTCCGATTTACGTCTGAAGGTACGTTCCAGAGAAGCATTCGGTCATTCAAAGTTTTCTATGCCTGCATTTTTCACAGAAGTTTCATTCCAAGTTTTTATTCAGGGGCAAATGCTGTACGTACGAGAAGCTGACTCGGTTATATTCCTTTGCTACCCCAGCGTCATGAATCTCGACGACCTAACAAGGTAATTTTCCCATAAAGTTAATCAACCAATCAGCTGATTATAAAACACCCTCTTCCACACAGTAACAGAGTTACAAAAGTACTTTTACAGTGACAAAGATACCTTCAACTTTTCCGCTAGAAAAAGAAACTTTGAAACTGTTACATAAAGCTGCCTTTGTTACGGTTTCAAGATTGAACTTCGATGAGCGGTGAATCGAAATACTCGGAAATGGCTGGTCTAGTTTCAGAAATATTATGCACTTTAAAAGTGAGATGATTGTATTGAGAGGACTTGATAAGTTTCACGAGCCAAAGAATGAGTAGTTTTTACGATTCCCGAGAAGCGAATCAATATAAACATTTTTCTTTTCCAGCAATATTTATTGCTACGCGTGAGGGTGAAATGAAAATTTAAATATGGAGAAATGTTTAACCGAGAACAAATCACGCTTTCCAAAAAGCTACTTGTGTAAATGTTGCAATTTAATATTTATTGGAAAGATATTTGAATTCTCCAGAATTTTTCAAAACTGTTTTTTGCCAAAAACACGGCTACCCATGAGATTTTGTTTTTCAGTTGACAAATTAGTGTTTAAATATTTAAAACCTTCCGTTCGCGGTTTAGAAAAATTGGGTCAAGTGACTGTAAAGATTTCGTGCGGAGCATTATTCGCGTCGAGTTGACTTTTCCACCTTTTGCGATCGATAATCTCATCCGAGCTCTCGGCTCGCTACAATAATTATTATTGCCACTACAATTTCCGGCGTAGCTAGAGTTCCCTTCGGTTTGTTCAAGCAAAAGCCGCAGAGGGACTCTATAAACAAATTTAAGCCTAATCGAATCTCTTCTCCTCGTCATTATTCTACTCAACCGCTACTGACGATTATTGCATTTGTAATCCGATCCGAATCATCATGTTGTTCCGGTATCAATTTAATATTGCACGGAATGCTAAAAGCTGCAATCTTGCCAAGTAGTCGCTGTTAATGCAGAGTCGTCTTACACGCTAAGTGAGCCTTGAAGACTTTTATCTACTCCTTTCTATACTTTTTTGAATCGTTTATCCCGGTAATCGTCGAGGGTTCTCAAGAACCCATTACATTGTTGAATAATTTGAGTTAGGTCTTGGTGAAAGACATTTCATTTCTGCTGAACACGAATAATTCATTTGAGACCTTGGAGTATTTAACATGAATTCGGGGGTTCGAAAAACCCTCTCAAAAACAATTTTATTTGAAAAACATCCCCACGATATGAAAAACGTCCCCCGGAGGTCATCTTTTTGTAAAATTGGTTCACAAGTTTGGCTTTTTTTCATTCAGAAATATTTTAAAACGGATGCGGTTCACTCCATTTTTCGAATAAAACGTCAAGAAACATTTTATTCCGCAAAAATGTTTTTGAGATTGACCTCCGTTGTCTCTGAATGGAAAATTATTAAAGAACTTGAAAAAAAATTTTTTTAATGCTTCTCAAGCTGTGCTATTCTTTCTAGCGCCTTTTAGTCTTACCTAAAAGTTTAATTGTTATAGTGCTTTTATTGCCGCACCGCGACCGGAAGCTTTTCTCTAAGATGGTGTTTCAATATAATTTTACGGTCAGCTAAAACAAGCTTTTAAGAAACGAGTGCGCGTAAAAAATACCCCGCATCATTTAAAGTATGAAGGAAAGTGCGAAATGTATGTCGATCATTACTACCGTCCAACTACTTTAGCGTAATTGAAATACTTGTAACGCATAAGTGCAAAAACCCATTGAACCGTTGTTCAAATTTATCACGACTCTTATTACTGAAAGACTGCTGATTTAATTAGTTAAGAAACTGCTCCCTCATAAAGCTAACAAATGAATTATTACCTAACTTTCGTGAATCTGCCATTTAAACGCTAGAAACTCTAGCGAACAGTAGTTACTTTATTGTTTGCTGCGTAAACAGTACGATCACTTAAAATTATATTCTCCGGTTTCGAATTCGTAGCCTGTTAAAGATGACAGTAAATGTTCCACGCGACAGTGAACATTTCCCCCATACTTCTGAATACATAATTCGCGCATTGAAGAGACAGCATTTTTTTTGCGTAAAAAGTACCAAGTATGGAAAAATGGCAACAGATTTTACTTCGAGGTGTAGATTTGAAATTGTCACGCTCAGTTCGTAAACACAATAACACAAACTTTAACAGCAAATCGATGCTTACGACCTACATTTTATTCCGCGATTTTGATCTTCCTCACATTTCTTGATGGCGCCTACATCCACTTATTTTAAGAGACCCCAAAATGTAGACTTTCCCGAACGTAAAACTGCCCTCTGCAAGTTTAGTTCTACAACAGAGGATTTCCACCGGGGCTTTTTTCATTACCCATAGAAATAGCAAAGAAGTGAGAACCCTGCAAAAAATGAAAGGAAACT